>JAOTRH010488497.1:0-24519 GCA_034768845.1 Heliamphora exappendiculata
CCAGATTTATTGATGCTTCCACCGCTAATGGTGACAAAAATTAATATGAAAAACATAAAAACATCACAAAAATAAGTATTTTGTAAAAAAAAAAGAGTTAATAAAAAATTTAATTCAGGATTTTTTATGATAATTTTTTATTTGTCATTAAACTATTATCGCTTAATATGTGGCGTAAAATAGATTTGGCATCGAAGAGATTTAGTAACAACAAAAAAAATGTGACTAAAAAATAATTATTAATGACGATGTTTTTGAATTGTCGCTAAATCTCATTAGACTAGCCTTGTACTGATACAAATTGTTGTCACAAAATATATTATTTAATATATTTTTGTGATAATTTTAACTTTTTACATAAATCTTATCGCTAAATATGCGTAAAAACAAATTTGATATGAAAAAGATTTTAGTGACAATAATTTTAGCGACAACAAAATTTTTTTAACAAAAAATAGTTATTAGTGATGATATTTTTAACTTATCACTAAATCTAATTAGAATAATCTTTTGTGGCAATGCATATTGTTGTCGCACAATGTATAATTGTGTTCAGTAATGAATATTAAATTAGTTTACTAAAATTATGTTCAAATTAATACTTTAATCTGTAATAAATGATAAGTAATTATATTTTTATTTAAAATTACACACCATAATTTTAACTGGTTGATATGTTAGACTGTTTGCTTAATTAAAAAATATTTAAAATTGGAAAAATAGATTGAAAACAATGAATTTTGAAAATATATTTTAAAAATATGTTAAATTTTCATATTTTTAAACTTTTGATTTTAATATTGCAAAAACATTAAAAAAATAACAAGCATTTTTAATTAAAAATTTGGGGTTCAGGTCCCATTTAAGATATTTATTTAAAAATAAGTCTTAACTTAAAAGTAGAATTACATTAAATCTTATCTCATATTATTATATCAAAATTACTCATAATACACAATTTTTGCTCACGAATCTAGGTTTTTCAACAAAAGAAATATTATCGTTCGAAAATCAATAATATCAATGGACCCCCCAAAAAATAGGATAAAAAATGCTCACAATTTCTGATCTGATATTTTCTCCAAAAGTGATAAAAAAAATAAGATAATGTTTTGATAGAAAAATAAAATATTTTACAATTATCTTGATTAAATGAGATATTTCATTAATTACATAAAGAGAATTCTCATTTATTTTTTCAGTAATATATAATGTCTCTTTTGTTGACATAAAATTGAGTTATTTAACAAGCAATAACTCATTTATGCATAAAAATTTAGTAGTTATTAAATAAAATAAAATAATAATTTTTAAAGTAAATCTCATAAAAAAATTGCTCTAAAAAATAAGGTAGACATATCTAAACTTTATCTTAAAGAAATTGCCGCTTATTTAGTAAATTTAGTCAAATAATTAATATAAATTATTTTTCTTTAGTTCATTGATATTATTTACAATTAATTAATATTGAATCACTCACTATAATTGCTTTTTATATTTTTGTGGTAAATAATTTTAATATTTATGATTTATAATCTTTTGTTAATATATTTTATAATACAAAAATTAATTGAACGAACATGAAATAAACAAAAAGAGGTAAATGAATTGATAATATATGACATTTAAGAAAGTAAATGCCTTAGATTGGATTCTTTTTAACATCTCTTACTCATCTAATAAAGATAATAAATTATTAACCTTAGTGTGAGGTGTGTAATGACATAAATAGACCCAAAAAATTTCGAAAGTTGATTACTCGTCATAAAAGAATCTTGATATTATATTTTATTATAAAATAACTTTTTAAATCTAATTATAAGTGATAAAATTTGTTGTCGTTAAAATTTTTTAAAAGATCGACGGCCCTTTATTGTTAATAAATGTTATATGTTTAAATTTTAGAATATTAGTTTTAGTGACGATTAATTTCTATAGTGACAAGATTTGTATATATTTAGTTATAAATAAATCATTATAAAAAGTGATTATTTAGTGACAATATTCATGTTGTTATTAAGATTATATATATTTTTGATGGAATTAATAAATTTTCACTATATATTCTTTTAGCTACAGCTATTGTTCTCATTGGTCGCAATTATTACTCAAGGTCGGTAGTGTTTTCAGCTACAATCCTCTACTACATTACTCGTGGCTATTAGTTTTGACAACTTCGCCTATTTTTATTCACTATTTCTCGTCATTGTGGATTATTTTTACCAACTCTTCTACATTCGAACACTACAACCTTACCTTTATTCGTTACTTCATTAGAGTAACTCTAGTCGTTATCATTTAATTATGTAGGAGTAAAAAATCATACATTCACATAATGACAAATATTTGTAACGAAGAAGATGAATCAAGCTTCGGAGAACTCCGAAACTCTACAAAAAGATAGCACCGTTAGTGCTCCGATCGGCGTTGACTGGCCAGAGATAATCCGATACTTAAATTAGCCACAATCATGGTTGAAAAAACTCGTTTGTGAACTAATTTGTACTAATTGATTTAATTAAAAAAACTAAACGCAGCAAATAAGGCTAAATAATCAAACACACAAACAAACAAACAAAAAAAGCAATTTCAATTATACACGAAACGACGATTTTTACGTAAAAAATCTCAAACCGGGTAAAAATCACAAGACTACTCCGGGTCTAGAAAATCAAATACTATATCAAATGCTGGTTACAAAGAAATCTTACAACTCGAACGTTGTACCCACAACTAATTGTAGTAAGCCTATCTTTTTCGGATCCACGTGCAGCAATTCCTGTGCTTGACCGCCGCTGAAACATGCTACCGGACTTCAATACTAATGGAATCTGCTGCTAGATTTTAACACTTAGAGAATCTTCTCAAGCAACTCCACGAGCACAAATAGATTGTTAAAAATTTGAATAACTTGATGATTGACTTGAATGGGTTGAGCAAAAGCTAAAGAATCATCAAATTATTGTAGACTAACTTGCGGGTATGTAAACTAGCTTCCGAGTATGTTGAATAACTTCAATGAATTTCTGTAGCAGTTAAATTTTCTTAATGTCAAAAGAGGCACTCAAAACAATAACTTAGCAACCCTTATATAGTAGTCTGCCAAAACCTTAACCCGTTGACAGCAATTAAAAATTGTCTTCGCCGCTGACCGCTCGAGCTGCCTATTCATCGCTCGAGCAGTGAGGACTTGTTTATAGTAATTTGTTGCAGAGTCTGAGATACCCAGAAGTGTAATGGACTACTCGATAAACTGATCAAGCTGTCTGACACTGCGGACTACTTTTTAATGTTTTCTGCTCCTTTTGTGTTGCCCTGTAATATTAAACCCAAAATTTGAACTAGACAAATGTCAAAATATCAGTGAATAAAATAAATATTTTGAAGAACAATTGTCACAGATTTGTCAAAAATAAAAATGAGTTAAATCAAGGTTAAAATTCCTAACAATTGTGAAGAATAATATAATTCTTGTATAAACTTATGATTGCATACTTTTACCCGTTGGATTCAGTCCTTATTTATAGGAAAATAGTCATTTTTCATAAAAAAATTTTAATTATCTTTTATAAATTATTCTTTTAATAGAAAATCTATTCATATCACATATTTTGATGTCATTTCATCTTTTTTTAAAAAAATTTATCTTTATATTTAAAAATATAATTTTATCACTTCAAAAAGATATAATTTTATCTTTATTGGAGAAATTTAACCCTTCCAATCTCTATATCTGGCCATAGATCTCTACACCTTTAACACTTCTCTCAAATGGTTCTCTTCCTGCTAGCAGTTCTTTTTAAACACCTCTCACTTGTTTCAAAATTAAATGTAAAAACATCTATTCACCAAATGTTATTTTTATTTTTTATTTTTATTTTTTAACAAAATAAACATAAAATATTTTTTATTATAAATAAAGATTTAGAAATATAAACAGTAACAAATGAGACATTTAAATCTAAAGAAGTGCATGAAAAAATAAAACAAATGTTTTTTTCCCACTTCTTCATATTTATTTATTTATTTTATTTCTCATATATTTATATTTTTAATTTTAATTATTTATTAACATTTATTTTTTATTTTTATAATCTATATTTTTATTAATATAATTATCTTAAAATTTAAAAACTATTCATGGTACATACACGTCTCTTCCTACCTTGATTTTGCTATTTTTTTTAATTTTCACCCCAATCAAATAAGAAATAAGGACATCATTCCCAGCAACGCCCCCATTGCCATTAGGAGGTGAGTAAATTTAATATTTTTTTTAAAAAATACCAACAATTAAGTTATAGTGTTTGACGTATCTACAAAATTAATTAACTTTTTTCTTTAATTCTGTTTTCAAGAAGAAGAAAAAAAACCTATACAATTCCAAACACACTAATTATTGAGTCAAAAGACTGTAATATTCTTATTAAAAAGTCGGCTCTCTCATAAAAATAATTATATCTTGCCAATTTTTAAATACTATATCTTAAAATAATAAAGTAAAAATATATTAAATATTTTAATAAAAACACAAAATAAACAAATTGGCCAAGACACAAAGGCCCTCTTTAGGCTAGCTAAAAAGTTGTTTTTTTAACAACAAAAAACTACTAGGAGTATCGTTTAATTATTTCTAAAAATTTAACTAATTTTTTATTTATTTTTTAAAGAAAAAGATCCTAAACTTATCACAAACACATTAACTTTTTTTTATTGAGTAAAACGATTAAACTACTCTCTCCATTATAAAGTCAACTTCACACTCAATAATAATAAAAAAATTTAAAATTTAGTCTTTTTTTTATACCTCATAATAGATTTAGTCTCATAATTTTTATTTTATAAAATTTAGTTATATTAAATTTGAAATAATTATATTATATCTAATTTATTTCTATTTAAGAGTTAATTTTTTTCATTTTGAACAAGTAAAAAATTCAAGTGATACATTTATCAAGTAATCATAACTGTTGAGAATAAAAAAATAACATATTTTTATTTAACTAATGTTTCTGTTTTATGAGCTGATAAATGTATTACTTATCGCAGGATATTAAAACTGTAAAAAAATTGCTATATAACTAAATTTTATTATCAGTTAATAATAAAATTTATACTAAAATTATTTTTAAAATAATTATACTAATAGCTTAAATATTACAACTTAAAATAAAAAATAAGAACATATTACATATTTTAAAAAGAAGCAAAAAAAACCTGCCCGCAAAAAATTATACCAAACTAATTTTTTCCCCACTTTAAAAAAAAATAAATCTCTTCAATAAAAGTCAATTTTTTTAGAAATTTCAAAATGGGATTAAAAATTCTTTATCTTTATTTTTTTAAAAAAATATTTAAATTTTTAGATATAACAAACAAGACTTGCTGTGTGTGAACTGAGAAAATCAGATCCATGTCATGCATACATCTATTCAGAAATCCCATCCATCCATCTATCCATCAATCCCTCAAATCCATCGCATCGATCAAGTGATCAGAGAGAGGGTTGATAATGATATATATATATATATATATATATATATATACAATAAAAATGGTAGATAAATAACAAGGTCATAATGTATAAATAATTGTAAAAAGTGATAAATTGTATCCTATAAGTATATTAATATTAATTTTTTTGCCCTAATCAAAATTAAATAGCATTTAGTCCATATTTGAATTAATTTTTTTAAAAAGTTTTGTACTTAAAATTTTTTAAAAAAATTTACTTATTTAATCTTAATTAAAAATTTTTATATATTTTTATATCTATTTTTTAACAAAAAAAATTAAAAAATTAAAAAACCTTCAAAAAAAATTAATTCAAACATAAGTTAATTAACCAATGCTATTCACAACTCATATATGATCATATTATTCATCTCTCGTTGAATAGTAATAATATAATAATAAGAATAAAAAAATTATAATAACAATTCATTTGTAAATGAGGATACTTCTATTACTTTTATAAATATTAATATACTTTATAAAAATATTTATACATTTTATTATCTATTTATCACTTAATGAATTATGATTAATATAATTCATATATTTATATTAATTATTATTCATAGTCAATAGGTCTTTTTGGCTGGAACACTAAATGAAAACTGCCTCACACTTTGGTCAATCCAAAATTCTCATATAAAAAATTATATATTTACTATTGTTGTCTTGCTATAACTACTTATTTAAAGATTATAAGGGCAAAGTATCAGAAATTTCCAGTAACTGTTTCAATTTTTTTTCAAAACTCCTTATCTCTTCCAAATTTTACTTTTAATTATTATATTTGATTTAATTTTTAAAATTTAATATTTTTATAATAAATTAAAAATTGTACATGTATAACGGCCTGGTTTGGTCATCAGTTTTAAGCTGACTTAAAATTAAATTTTTTTATTTTTTTGCTTAAAGTTCTAAAGTCAAAAAATTTTATTTTTTGACTCAAAGACTTTTAACTATTTTGCTTTTTACATAATTTTCTTATTGTTTTTAAAAATATCATAACTTTTATTGTGCACACATATATATTATAAAATTTATATTTCTAAAATGTATTTATCAAAATCTATTAAATAAAAACTATATTGAATATAAAATTATTTAAAAATACATTTTTAAAAATTATAGTAGTCACCCAATACTTCTCACAAACGAACTTTTAATTTTTTAAACTTAAAACAATTTTAAACAAAAACTTAAATTATAACCTAATTTTCCAAACGAGGCCAACTCTTGGCTCGAACGCTAGTGTATATATATATATATATATATAAGTTCTATTTTTTTTAATATCGACAATTTTGCTAAATTTATAAATATTTTTTTTTATTTCAACTATAAATTACTATCTTTACCAAACACTCGTAACTTTTGTTACAAACTACGGCTTATATTTGGCTTAGTTTTTTTTTTTGTAAGTTTTTTTTTTAATTTTTTAATAAAAATTATATACAAAAATATATTAAAAAATCCAATTAAATACAATAGTATAGGCGAAACAAGTAGATTTTTAACAAATATTTGGAGGTCAAAGCGAACAATTAGAAAGGGCCGTATAATTTTTAATCCATATAATAAATTCATTAAAAATTATCATTTCAAAAACTTTAATGAATAAAAATTTTATCTTATTATTTCACAATTCAACAACATTCAATTTACACAAAATTATATTATTTTTTGTACAAATTTTTTTAAAAAATAGCAAACAAAAAATTTAAAAAAAATTATTAACAAAGACTTTATACATACAATTAACAACTGTAATAAAATACAAATCATAACATTTAATAATTTAACTATTTTAAAATAATCATAAATTAAAAAAATAATTAAAAAAATTGAGATCCAAATCCATTGCCTTGATAATTGGCTCTGTTTTTTAAAAAATTCTTAAATAAAAAAAATTAAAAATTAAATTAAAAAAAATAATTTACAAACTATTAATTTTAACAGTAAAATAACATCATAGCTTTCTCAGATGCTTTACCTCGAATTTTGAAATACAAATGGCAATGCTCTCAGGCTTTACATCACATTGTCTCTTCAATCTGCATGCTCTCTTTCTCTCTCTCTCTCTCTCTCTCTCTCTCTCTCTATCTCTATCTACCCGTTCTGTGCCCGTCTTTAGTAGTTGTCAAAACTTCCCAACAGAAGATACCATGAAAGGGAACAAAAAATCTCCCCTCAATCTTCTATTTTTGGGTACATCGGGAACTTGGCATCTATGGGGGCCCACTTTGGAAAATTAAAATTTTTCAATAAATATAATTTATTGTTTTATTAATTTAAATTGTTAGTTCTATTATAAAAATAAGATAAGTTCAATAGTTTTAAGTAATGAAACATTAAATTTTGTTCACTTACTTTGCCAACTGAATGAGTAAAGTCATCAAACTCATTTTCGAATGTAAGGCAGTGATATGCTCAAATTCGAACTATTCATTTAAAAATGTATATGTAGTCATCCTGATTGGTCTTGAGACATATCACTCGATTGGTTGCAGGATAAATTTATAATAAGATGTACGAAAAAAATTCATAAATTATATTTATTTTATTAGGTTGAACAAATATACCTGGCAAGAGAGAGAATCGCCAATTTTCAAGTGCTCCGTTCATCGAATTCCAGCAAAATAGACCTCCGACCGGTGATCAGAGAAAAGGCCTCTGATACCCAAATCAATTGAAGCTCACATGAGATAAAAGCTAATGTAATGTAAAATGCAACTCTTCTTCTCTCCGTTGAGAGATGGATATATATATAAAGTCTTTCTAGATATTGAGATAGACAAAGAGACAAAGAGACAGAGAGAGAGAGACCTGGTGAGTTGTTCCATTCATTGTCAGTAGATGGGATGAGATAACGTGTGTGATGATGGTTATAAGCGTTATGAAAGGTGTAGGGCTCTTGCAGCCCCCCTCCCCCCCGCCACATAAGCATTAGAGTTACAGTTGTTATGTAGTTTTTGAGTGTTTTTTTAACAACATTGAATTTACTCATTCTATTTGTATTCTCACTAAATAGCTAGCGAAAAGTGTGTTCCCCGTAGACGTAAGTAGAATTTGTCGAACCATATAAAATTCTTGTGTCCTGATTCTCACTTGTGTTCCTAATTGTGTTATTATTCGTTATTATTCGTATGATCTTAGTAATGTAGGGAATTGAACGATCGGTTTCTAATCCCCTAACAATTAATATCAGAACGTTGGAAATTGGTGTATAAAAGTGCTGATTTAATATGCTAAATTGCACTAAAGTATGTCTTGATTTTATGTTTATTAATACATTTTATTAGTTTGTTTGTGATTAGCATCAAATATGACAATATGGTAGAGAATCGAACTTAAAATGAGTCAAAAACTGTTAAAGGGTCAAAACAATATTATTCCGGTTACATCTCGGGGGCCAAAGGCTTAGCACCATGAGATCAGAAAGTGATAATTTATACATATAGCTCAACGTGCAAAAAATTTGGTAAAAGATTCAACGGTGAAAAAAATAATATTTCAAAAGAAGTTCAGCAAAAAAATATACAAAAAGCGTAAGAAGAAAATTAACATACCCTCACCATTTTGATCACAACTTTTTCTAATAAAGATACTTTGATATAAGAGTAGAATTATTGAAAAGTAAATTGAGACTACAATTTAGATACAAGAATGGCCATATTTAGAGTTCGAATGAAGGAGTTATGCTCGATTAAAGTTGGAACAATAAAATTGTCGTAGTTTTATAAACATCCATTTGGAAGAAAATACGTGTGTTCGATGTCAAAGGGATTGACTCTAAATGTCAGAGGGAGAAGTAGAAAGAACGAAATAGATAATCAGAAGGGACATGAGAACTACAAATCTAAGTTACAAAAAGATCACAGTCTCAGGGTGGCAAGTAGAAATTTGATAGCTAGTAGAACTGTGGTCAGAAGAGTCACTTCAAAAAGATTGTAAGGTTCCGAAAAAATAAAAACACATTACAAATCAATGGAGTAAGGCTACAATGAACCTTACTAATGATAAAAATATTGATGGTTTGATTTGTGCATTAGATTTGAGGACTGAATATTATATTGTTGAGTCGGGAACATTATTTTGTGCTACTTCTTGCATGGATATACTTTATAATTATATGAAGAGAAATTTGGAGACGGTGCATTTGGGAAATGAGAAAGCTTACAATATTATTAGAAATAGTGATGTGTAGATCACTCAAGCCAATGATACATTATTGAAGCAGAAAGAATATGATATTGTGATGTTGTTTGCACGAGATTCCTAAAAGATGTGCAAATGGTCATTTATCCTGGCCTGAGGTAGAAATGAGGTTATTTTTGTATTTATTATCGTATTCTTAAAATAAGATATTAGTAGCAGCATCTGGAGTAGAAACCAATACGTGACACTGAAGACTCAGTAACATGAAAAAGTAATGGTTCAAAAACGGAAGATACTTAGGATTGAATCAGTTAATTTGAATTTTCATAAAAACTGTCTTTGAGAAACAGATGAAAGTCAACTTTACAAAGGATGTGATGACTCTAAAATTAGAGCGGCGGGAGCTGATTCATATCAATGTATGAGGACCGTATCAGGTGTTTTCTCTTGATAACTCATGGTATTTTGATACTTTTATTAATGATGCTACTAGAAAATTGTGGCTTTTCTTCTGTAATAATTAATTTGTATGTTTGGTATACTTAAGAACTTGAATGTCCATCAAAAAAAATAAAAAACTTGGAATACCCTAGTTGAAAATCAAACATGTCAAAATTTGAAATACTATATATATAACTAATAAAGTCATATTTTTAATTAAGTACCATAAAATTGACTAATTAAATAATTATTAATATTATTTTTATTTTATTTTAAAATTATTAAAATTAAATAGTTTAGTATCTTTAAATACAAGTAATAACTAGTATATATATAAAACTTGGCATAACATCTTGTTCCACTTGACTATGGAGTAATGTCTTCATTCCACAAGGACAATTCAAGTCCTCACTTATCCACATGTGATTGGCAGATGGTTGGTGGGTAGCAAATTTATTACTAGTTTATAAATTATAATTTATAATAAAAATTATAAATATTAGTAAAATTTATATTTTGTAATTAAAATATAAAAAATTATTTATAAATTATAACAAAAAATATAAATATTTAAAAAAATTTATAATTTATAATTAAAGCTAGTACTAACATTAATATTTCCAAACTCCCCACTATGAGATTATTTTCCTGATGTATGGCGTGGGTGAGTGTTGGTGAAAAAATTATTATAAAACAAATATAATAAATACAGTGAAATCTTACAATCATGGCTGTAAAATTTATCTCAAAAGTGAACTTTAGATGAATCTTTTTCGTTTTTATTTTTTATTTCATGTAATATTTTGAGATTTGCGTATTAATTATATTAATTTAAGAAATAGCTTTTTGGTTGTTATTGTAATTAATTTTAATAAAATTCTAATGACAGTAAATCTTTATTTATTTTTCTCTATATTTTATAAAATTTTCATACAATTTCTCAAAGTGTATATATTGGTTGCACTAATTTTAAAATAATTATTATTTTGGTTATTAGTTTAAAAAATTGTTTTAAAAATATCATGAACAATGAAAGTTTTACTAATAGTGAAATTTATTGATTGCACTGATAATGAAATTTATGGATCAATAAAATATCGTAAACAGCGAAATTTTCATTAATATTGAGATTTATTGGCATGAATTTTTTTTTCTTTTTTTTAATAAAGAAATGATATCCTTCATGAGATTATTAAATTAAAAGATTAAGAGTTGTTCTTATTGCCAGTAATCTCTCAACAAATCACCACAATTTAAACACTCAGAATTCTAATAAAATATCTAAATATATACAAATAAAAAATAATGCAGCATATAGGCCACTAAGGTCCTGATTTGAAATTTTAATTTTTTAATTTTTTAGTTAAAAATACCAAAAAATTAAGATTGCCTATTTGGTAAAAAAGTAAAAACGCTAAAAAATAATAAAATTAAATTAAAACACAAATTCTCATAATATTGTATTTAAAACTTTCACTACTTTTAAAATATAATAATACTCTTTATTCATAATTTATTTACTACCACTACTAATTACATATAATTGTTAATATCAAATATATAGAAAAAAAATATTCATTTTAAATCAAAAGCAAAAAAATTAATTTTTTTATCCAAACGAATTACTATGAACTTAATTTAACTTTTTAGATAAAAATATAAAAAAATAAAAAAATTTAACTTTTAAACTAATTGT
Organism: Heliamphora exappendiculata; assembly: GCA_034768845.1. Lineage (NCBI taxonomy): Eukaryota > Viridiplantae > Streptophyta > Magnoliopsida > Ericales > Sarraceniaceae > Heliamphora > Heliamphora exappendiculata. Next base: position 11,807 of record JAOTRH010488497.1, read on the forward strand.
TAATCAAGACCTAAATATGTCTCTTAACGAAGGCGTATCCAAATAATTCTTACATATAAATAGGGTATTTATCATATTTTACTTAAGCCCTGCTTAGAGTAATTATTTAGTTATTTTATTTATTATTATTTTAAATAAAATAATTTTAACATTTATTCAAATTATTGGGAGTATTTGACAAAATTACTGTTAATAATTTTTAATTTTTTGGTACTAATTTTAATTATAAATTATAAATTTTTACAAAAACTAACAACTTCTACTATATAACTTAAGACTCGATTGACAATTAGCTTAAAATCTATTTTTCTTATTTCGTGTTTTTAGCCAAAAAGATAAATTGGGTTTAAAGAAGTTTGTTTAATAAGTTTTTTTTTTTAAGTTGGTTCTTTGATAAAAAAAATTTTGATTTTTTTTTTGTTTTTTTGTACAAGGTGAACAATTTTATCTTTTTATGTATTTGATATTAACTATTATATCTAGTTGGTGGTTGGAGTAAATAAATTATGAATAAGAAATATTACTATATTTTAAAAGTGATGAGAGTTTGGATAAAATATTATAAAATTTTTATGTTTTAATTTGGTTTTTTAACTTTTTATTTTTTGCCGAACGAGCAATCTTAATTTTTTAGCATTTTTAGCCAAAAAATTAAGAACACAAAGTAGCCAATGAGGGCCTTAATTATAAATATTTTTTTTTATTTTAACTATAAATTATAAATTTTATCACTCATTCACAATTTTTACTATAAATTACAATCTATAAGATATTAGTTTTAGTAATGACAAAATAAATTATTATAATTTTAATTTTTTTATCAAAATGATTTAGAAAAAAAATTAATTAAAATATAAAAAATTCAGAAAAATATTAAAAATAAAACAGAATTATTTAGTGGATGATGAGCAAGGCCACGTGCACAAGAATCCTGGGACCGGGGGGTTGGTTGTTAACCAAGGGAGCACGACAGAGAGTAAAAACAATGGGTCCCACAGTGCAGAGCGCCGTACGTGGAGGGCGGCGGAGGGTGTTTCAAACTTGTCGTCACGCGCAAGTCGCAGCCCTCGTGGACATCTTTATCTTTAGGCTTAGTTCGATAAAATTGGTTACAATTTTTTTATTCTTGTTTATTTTTTTTATATTTTATTGAAGTTTTGTAATGGTAGGGTTTTCCTTATATGAGTTGAAAAAAAAATCAGAAAAAGTAATAATAAATTAATAAATATTTTCTATTTTTCTTTGTACTCAGTTTTTTTTTTTCATATTTTGTTAAAAATGTAATTTTTCAGTTTTCACGATTTGATAAAGTAAGAAACCTGATCAAAGGATAAAAAGATTATACTAAAAATAAAAACAAGCAATAATTGTGGTATTTAATAATGCTAAAATAGTTTATAAATTGTAACTTGTAGTAAAAGTTATGAGTACTTGATAAAACTTGTAATTTATAACTAAAATAGAAGAAAAAATAATTATAAGTTATAGTAGAAATTATGAACGTTTGAAAAAATTTATAATTTATAACTAAAATTAGCCTTTTAACATTTTACTTTTTTACTTTTTGCATAAAATTCATATTTATATATTTTTTAAAATTGTCGTAATTTTTAGTGTAAATTACATTACCTCAATTCAGGTTAATTGAAAATACAGAAATCTCATATAAAGCATATGAAATGACACTAACATCTATTATATTTTACTTTTATATTTTAGATTTTTTTACTGGTAATTGATTGTCAAAACGTGTAACGAAACGTGATAATATTATCAATTATTTCACAATTAATTTTTATTCTACCCTTATTTTTATTATTAATTCTCAATATTACCCCTTATCAAATAATAATAATAATAATAATAATAATTAAAAAATTTTAAAATATACGTTACTGTCCACCTCATCTTCTTCTCTTTTGTTTATAGAATCTTCCAGGATGGATAGATATGAAGACTCATATCAAACAAGTGGAGTTTGCTTACTCTTTTTTTTAAAAATTTTTTTTCTTTTATTAATGAAAGAGGAGTACAACAGTCAGATCACAAAGTGTCAGAGAAATGACAAATAGGCACAATGGTCTTTTATAAATTTTTAATGGGCCATAATAACCTCTAAATTTAGCTAAAATTCAAATTGTCGCACTTATCGATGATATTCACTGGAGAAGAAGCAACAATCACATCTTCACCCTACTTTTTCTATGAATTAGACCGAAGAACACCATAAACTCCAATTGTGAGGAGAGAAAAACTCGCACTATTGACGAAAAATAACCCCCATATAAGAGGAATGAGCAAAGAACGCCAAACAGATATAAAAAAAAAATAAAATAAAATAAAACAAGAGAGACAGATCACGACATAACAAAAACACAGAAAAAAAACGAGCAAGACGCCGACTTAAACGAGAGGACAAACCACCACATGGCAGATCTAGCCAACATACGGAGTAGATTTGGCCAGAGCATTCTTATCGGAGTAGATTTGGTCAGAAAATCACGCGCATAACAGATCTAGCCGTCGTAGCATTCTGTCGGAGCAGGTCTGAACAACACACGCACAAAAAATGTAATTTATTAATGTACCGAAAAAATCACGAGAGAGAAAGAGAGGTGATTGGGACGACGAAATGAGTGCTGGATCTTCTTCTTTCCGTCGGTCAGATCTACGGGTAAGAGAAAAAAGTACAAGAGAAAGGCATTCGATGACTGGGAAAAAGCTGTTATCACAACAAACATGCCCAATCTTCTTGTTGCTAATACATTCTCTCTCTCTCTCTCTCTCCACCAACACCCAAAGCCACCACAACCAGCTAAAGGTAAAACCACCACTGCCATTACAATTTAAAATGAAAATTGTTGCCTCCTCTAACACGAACCAAAATTGCCATTGCATCACCCCCCAAGACGAAAATAACACCACAATCCCTAATATATGTTCTTATAATTGTTGTTGTTGTTAGTTTTCTATGTGGAATTCGAGTTTTTCTAGTCTCTTTCAAGCTAAGATTAAGTATTGAAATTTTGTTAGGTTAAATTGTCAAGATCCTAAGATTGTGTCTATAATTTTAGTCAAAAAATATATTGATGAAAAAATGACGAAACAGACTCCAAATTAAAATTTTTAATATCGAACAATCAAAAATAAATCCTGATAATGCTCCCAAAGTTAGTTTTAGGATGATACCTTTTGAAATCTAGTTTGATGATTTCGGTCGCTACAACAATTTTTAGTCAACGATCAGCTGCAATTTTTGACTTCTAGCCAAATCTTTAACACAAGTTTTCTGCTATATTTCCAAATGCCAAATACAAACAAATTATAAGATTTGATCTATCGTGTTCTTCAAAATCTGTCAAGTTACATGCCTTTTGGATTCACATGACATGAAAACTCTCGAACATTATATGGAATATATATGGTGGCTAGGTTTTATAACAGTATATAAATAGGCTATAGCATGGACCTGTGAAGTAAATAATGCATGAACTTTCAATGTAATTATAAAATTCTGCCTCAATTTAGAAGTAATTTTATAAAAATATAAATTATAATTAATTTCACTAAATAATTATATCTCATGTGATTCTGACACAACAGTTATAGATACAATTTAACGGTTTAGATTAATATGTAATAATATTTTAAGTTATAAAAAAAGTGAATGTAATTTGTTTTAAAAACTAAAATTAATTGTATTTAATTAAAATTTTAAGAGAAATTAATATATTTTATTTTATTTTTTTGTATATATTTTTTTCATCGATTGGTACAAGTCATTAACTGTTAGAATAATGAGTTATGAAAATACTAAAACATGGAAGAAGGAATCATGAGAAGAAGGAAATACGGAAGAAGCAATGATTTTTCAAGTAAAATTTAATATTTAAGAAGGAATCATGAGAAGAAGGAAATACGAAAGATGCAATAATTTTTCAATTAAAATTTAATATTTTTTTTATATTTATTTATTTTCATTAAATATCTAGATTAGTCATTTTTTAAAAATTTAGTTATAAATAAATTAGAAAAAATTTTTTTTGTTCAAACTAAGTAAAAAACTTGTGTATGTTAAATCCATATTTGTTTAAAAAATATTCGTTCAATATAAATATAATTTAGATACGATATTTGTTGTGCACAATTATAAATGAAGCATAATGATCAACATGATAATTTAAATATCTTTTAAAGAAAAATTTGAGTAAAATTGCAATAAATACACGGAGTATATATAATTATTGTGAAATATATATATATATTTTTTAAAAATTATTTAAAATTATTTAATTAAAATACCAAAGAGTATAATTTAAGAATTAATCTTTTTACTAAAATAATAACTTTTAAGCCATCCAAAATACAGACTAATAGAACAAGCAAAACTCCGTCGGTACACTAAAAACTCTCCACTTTTCGTTTTCTTTTTTAACAGAAATCAAAGAGAGCCTAAGGCACTGTTTGTTTTGAAATAGGAAATGGGAATTGGACTAAAAAACAATGATGGCTCACTAAATTTTCTTGTCCCCTTAATATTATAAATCTTGTGTTTATATAGCAGAATTTAAATTAATAATTTGTTAAATTATAGATTATTAATCTCTCATTTATGGTACTAATAATATCAGATTCTGAATTATCTATCTTTTTTATCTAACGGTAAAAATAACTTTACAACTTGTATTTTATTTTTTATTTTGTTTTAAATAAATATAAATTAAATTTTTTACTGTATTGATAATTTTATCCATAACTCCTTAATATATAAAAATATATATAAAATTTTAATATTATTAATCACTCTTATCCTATTCAATACTTGAAATAACAAATAAGACCTAAAGGTCATCCTAAAAGTAGGGGTGACCATGTATTAAGCCAACTAAATGGGCTTAAGCCCTCCTCAAAAAAGATGGGTCCTAAATTTATAAGGTATTTTGTGACATTGGTAAAGGTGATCAAAAAAGAGTAGGGGTAACATATATTAAGCCAACTAGATGAGTTTAAGCCCCTCTTCTCCAAAGAAAATGCCACGTCGCAAATTTATTAAGTATTTTGTGACAGTGGTCACTCTTAAATTGATGAAGTCCCTAAATTTATAAGTTTTTTTTTGACAATGGGGACTCCAAAATTTATTGTTAATGTGATCATCACAAACTTAAATTTAACTTATTTTATGGGATAAATACTTTTAGACTGGTCATAATTAATCATTTATTACCAATATAGTACAAATTATATTAAATGTCTCAATTAATAAATATAATAAACTTTTAATATATTCATGTTTTTTTATAAATGAACTTGTGTGGTCACATTCCAAATGCTTTTATGTTTTGAAATCATTACTTAATAGACACGTTATTATACTATTAAAAACATTGTTTTCAATATTTATGGCTAAAAAATTATTGAAAAAAATTAGAGAAAAACACACTCGATCGTGTTTACCTTTACAAATTGGTTCGAACCAATCCAAACTATATGTATTTATTAATTGTAGTAATAAGTTATGAATAAATAGTGTTACTGTATTTTAAAAGTAGTAAGAATTTAAATAGAATATTTTAAGAATTTAAATTTTGATTTGAGTTTTTAACTTTTTAACTTTTTTACCAAATGAATAATTTTGACATTTTAGCGTTTTTAGCCAAAAAAAAATAAAAAAGTTAAGGTTGTCAATACGGCCTATAATGTTTTAAGCATATTTCCATTCATAACATTTACCAATTGTTTTTGTTGTATATTTAGAATCTTAGTGTGTGTGTGTGTGTGTTTTTATAGCAATCTTAGCGTGTATTTAGTCTAGTTTTTTATATTTCCTTTTTTTTAGTTAATTGTTTTCTGCATTAGCACAAATTTCTGTACTAAATTTCTAAATTCTTTTTGTCATGATAATTTAAAAAGTAAAACAATTTAATAAAAAATTATTAAAGTTTAGGTAAGACAAAAAAGACATTTTAGCGAACTTTTTAAATTTTAGTCCAAAATGACATACTTTTTAGACTTTTATCGTTACCGCAAAAACTAAAAAAGCAAACAAAAAAGCTAAAAAAATGAAATAAACTCCACAAAATGCTATTGAACTTTTTAGACTAAATAACAGCTTAGGCCATGATTAACAATTTTGGTTTTTTTGGTGTTTTGATTAAAATATTAAAAAGTTAAGATTACTACTTTGGTAAAAAAGTTAAGAGATTAAAAGGTTAAATTAAAACATAAACTCTCATAATATTTTATTCAAACTTTTATCACTTTTAAAATACAATAATATATTTATTCATAATTTATTTACTATCAATACCAACTATATATAATTATTAACATCAAATATATTAAAAAGTAAAATTGTCGACTTTGAACAAAAAAATAAAAAAAACTAATTTTTTACCTAACTAGCCAACTTAAAAAAAATTAGCTCGAAAACTAAATTAACAAACAACTTACTCTGAACATAATTTAATTTTTTGGTCAAATATTTAAAAAAATAAAAAATTAATTTTTAAACTAATTGCTAATTGAGGCCAAAGTATCTATGCTAAAAACACATTAAACAAGTAATGAATATATTACAAGCATTTGGCTTGATTTAAAAACAAGATTGTTAAAAAAAGCAATTGATAAAAGAGTTCAATAAATAAAGAAAAAGAATGTCAAATTGTTTATAATATTTTATTTAAGATAAGTTTTTAAAATTTTTATAATTTTCGTTGGAATGTATCTTTCCTCTTTTATTTTTAAAATTATAGTATCTAAAAAGTATAGATTTAATTTTTTGTATTGAACATAGTATAATTAATTTGTTAACAAAAATACATCTTTTGAGTTAGAAGGCTTCATGTAATAACATGTGTAGATTGAGTAAAATTAGTAGTGAGATGAAATTGATAATAAGGTGGGATTATGAATAAGATGGGATTAATTTTTTTTGTATTTGATTTTGGTAGAATTAAGTAATGAATTATAGAAACTCGTGTTTGATTTCAGTGGGAATAAATAGTGTGAGATTTGATTAAATTTATAAATTTTTAATGCTTTTCTTGTACTAAAAAACTAATAAATATATTTTATTTTTTTATATTAGCTACTAAGTTAATTTTATAAATTAACTTAAATAAGGTAATAAGTTAAATTTTGTATTATTTAAATCTTTTTTTAAAATTCTTTTAAAATATGTTCTTTTTTTATTAATTTTTTCTATTTCTTTCAAATGAAGGTAAAATCGTCCACAAATATTGAATTCACTCGGACTGAATTACCAATATTAAGTTAGAGGTGAGATTATGAAATTAAACTTTAGTTAGATTAACAGTTCGATCGAACGATTGACCTAACCCATCAATACAAAGTAAATATATGATAAAAACGTAGCCATCGAATTAAGAATCCAATCCCAACTCTTACAATGGACTAAGAATCCAATTACACTTGGACATCAAACATGCCCCAAATATACTTTTTCATTAAAAAAATTTTTTTTTTTGGGTTTGCCAACTATGGTGGTATTTGATATTGTTAAAATTAATAATTTATAAATTATAATTTATAACAGTAGTTGTGAGTATTTAGTAAATATTATAATTTGTAACTAAATTAAAAGAAAAAATAATTATAACTTGTAGTAGAAATTGTACTTATTTATAAAAATTTATAGCTTATGATCCGAATGGGGGGAATGTTGTTTATTAGTTTATTGGTTTATTTAACATTGTAAATTTTTCATTTTTAGTGAACTGTTTTCATCATTTAAGTAAATAATTATACTTTTTAGATTCTTCTAATTGAGACGAATTGAAAAAGTAAATTTTTTATAATAAAATATAAAAAAAACAAAAAAAAAAACAAAAATATGTTAGTAAGCGAAATCGAATGTTACTTATTTTCGTATTTAGTTAGTTTTTTTAATATTTTGATCAAAAAATTTTATTTTTTAAGTTTATTTTATCAAAAAATTTGAAAAAATAAAAAAAAATGGTTAAAAGTTTAAAAAAATTCAAAATAGACAAAAATAAGCAAAATAAACACATTTAACCCATTCAAGACCTATATTTAAAATTAACAGTAAAAAATTATTTATTTATGACAAAAAAAAATCGAATTATTTTTATAAAAAAGCAAATTTGTTTTTATTTTGGGAAAGACGACAAAAAATAATGAGGCTATAAAAGCCAAAAATGCGCCGTTGTCGTGATGAGGCTTAATAGATCCAACGGTACGGAATGGATGAATTGTCGCCATCGGATGACGTTGACAAAAGCGCGCTCTGTATTCTGAAATGATGGCTTGGAAGCCAAAGCTGCTGTAACAGTTTTGGGAGCTGTGTTACTATGTGACCGATTTACATTTATAACCTAAATCTAGCATCAGCATGCCATCAAATCTCCCCCGCTCCAATTACTTGATTTGACAAATAATCATTTCAATACTTTTTTTAATTAAAAAACAATTATTGCTGATTTTACTAAATTTTATTATTTTTAATGAAAAAAACTAATATCATTCATTGTATAAAATATATTAATATTTTTAAAAATAATAAAATTTATATTTAAAAATATATTAATATTAAAAAAATTTATTCTCATTATCTTACTAATTACTATTTATAAAGTAGTGAATAACATGATTTTTTAAAATTTAATGTTTGTACTTTCATACCCTCTATTTGATGTACTTTCGTACCCTTAAGTCTTAACTTGGTAAATGCGGATGCATGCACACTCGTGTGATTTTAAAAAAGAAAATTGATCATTTATTTTATAATCCAATGTTACTACATCAAATAAGAATTTATATTTTATATTTAATTTTTAATTTTAAACTTTTAAGTAATAATTTCAATTAAATTTGTTTAGATTATGTACATAGTAAAATCAACTTAGAGCTTTTTAAGAATGAGAATCAAAATCGAACTATTTGAACATATTGATCTTGGCTACGTTTTATAATTACAATAATTCAATTTTAGTTATAAAATTTTTGAAATTGTTACTAACGCTTCGATTAATGATTTGGCTTAAAATCAGATTAATTCAATTCATGTGCACTTCTACTTGTAATAAATATCATTCTCGATTATATACTGTTATGATTGAATTCGTTCATTACGTAGAGGTGATCATATTTGTTCTTTATTAAAAAGTGAAATTTATGATATATATTTAGTTATGAAATTTTTTTTTTGTAGATTGATTTGCACTAATCAATTTTCTTAAATAAGCTAAACGCCTCAAATAAGACTAACCAATCAATCACACAAATAATAAAATAAAGAAATTACAGTCACACACGAAACAACGATTTTTATGTGAAAAATTTCAAATCAGGTAAAAATCACGAGATCACATCGGATTTAGAAAATCAAACATTATATCAAACGTTGGTTATAAAGAAATTTTATAACTCTGGCATTGAATCCACAACCAATTGTAGTAAGCCTATTTTTGTCGAATTCACGTGCGCCAACTCTATACTTTACTGCTGCTGGAACCCACCACCTCTCAAGCGACTCTATGAGCACGAACAAAATTAAAAAAAGTTTGAATCCTTAATGATATACTAGACTACGTAAAAGCTAAATGTTAATCAAGTTGTAAGCTAAATGTTAATCAAGTTGTAGACTAACTTGCTGTGAGTATGTAGAATAATGTAGAAGACTCTCTGACGGCTAGAAATTCTGAATATAATAATAAGGCACAAAATATGAAATCCTAACTGTCCTATTTATAGTAGCCTACCAAAATCCTAATCCGTTGACAACAATTAAAAACTGTTCTCGTCGCTGATCGCTCGAGCGATCTTTTCATTGCTCGAGCGATGAACTCTATATTGCAGCATTTTGTTGCAGCGTCTGAGATACTGAGAGTCACTTTTGACCGCTCAATTGGTTTGTCGAGTGGTCAAACATTGCTTGTAGCTTTTCGATGTTTTCTTCTTCTTTTTTATTGTGTTGCAATATCAAATCACAACTCTAAAAGAACAAGTGTCAAAATATCAATAAATAAAATATAAATAATTTAAATAATAATTTATCACAAATTTTTCAAAATAAAAATGAATTAGACTTTGGTCAAAATTCATAACAAGTTATGAAATTGGAAAATATTTATTTAAATATTTTATTAAAAGTATATTACCATTTATTTATTTGTATGTAAATGTAATTTATTTTTATAGATATCGGATTAATTTTATTTTTTACACGAATAACAAACTCAATAAATTATAAATAGTGAATAAATTCAATCATAAAAATATATTCAAATCATGTCCATTGAAGGTACAACAATATAATGGTCCCTCAAAAGACATCGCACGCACCATTTGTCCATATTTGAGTTGTTAAAAAAATTTGCTCGGTATATTTAATAAAAAAAAATTAAACAAGTTTTACATAATAAGCAAATTCTATTATAAAAATATATTTGAAAAGTGAAATATATAGCATGCACAACATGATGCTGTGCAGCAACCCCAATTCCCCCATACGAGTGCTTCTCCAAGTTAAAGGGCCAGCTAAATCCTCCTATAAATTTGACAAATTAAATAAAAGAATTATTAAAATTTATATAAAAATATTTTTATATTGTCCAATTTTCACTTTTTCGCCCACAAACAACGGATCCAAATATATATATATATATATATATGTAAATGAAAAAATTTCTAACTACAAGAAATTTGGTAATTATTTAATGTATTAACAAAATGGTTAGGCTAATTGATGTTTTCTGGAAACAAGAAATAAACAAGTTTAAATATCAATATAATTTTCACAATAAAACTTATTACTTTTATCATTATCAATATACTTTCCCAAAAAATTAATACATTACTTATTTACTAAGCAATGCCCATTAGATACCAGCTAACATTTTTCTCAACAAAAAGTTTTTTTTTTTCACTTTTTGTACCTAAAGAATTGATAGGTACTTAAATGCACCTTTCAAATCTTACAATTTACATTAGCAAATTTTCGATTTTATGTTAAATAATGTGCATTCGTAAGTGTTTCAGTATTAACATAAAAAGATGTAAGAAGGTGGAAAAACATGTCAAAATGCAGATAATTGGAACAAAGGGTATTCTAGACATTTTCATTTGGAAGCTAAAAATATTTCTTCTGGACAAGCGTCTAGACAATTGTGCCCAGAAACTTTTCGTCCAAATGAGTGTCCAGACCGATTGCAAGGATTTAGTACGCGAAAGTTTTATACCTAGTGCGCAACAGACATAGGTAGTGTTTAGCATTGTTAAAACTAATAACTTATAGATTATAATTTGTAGCAGAAGTTATGAGTTTTTGGTAAAGAATGTAGATAACTAAAATAGAAGAAAAAAAAGTTATAAGTTATAGCAAAGTTATGGGTGTTTAAAATAACTTATAACTTATAACTAAAATTAATAGTAGAAAGTTAAAAATTACTTTTAGTAGCTTTGTCAAACACTCCATTATAAATAGACAGTTAGGTTCCAGAAATCAATTCATTCATTCATTTCATACTTTGAATAAGAGGAGGCATAGAAAACGACAACCATGGCTTGGAAAACGGTGAGAAGGCAAGAATGGTGGACAGGAGTCAAGTTTTCTTCAAGCTTTCATATTGGATTGTAGTAGTAGCATGAGCGGTTAAATTCTTCATCATAGGATTCGATGAAACTCTAGTCCAGTATTTAGATCTTAGCTAGGATTTTTATTTCTTTCGATATCGGATTCAATTTCATTGTATGATTTTCTTAGACTTTGAGTTTTAATCAACCAGATTTATCGTTTTTATTTAAGTTTTCGCTTTTTCTTTTTGTTATTATAATTGCGACATTATACAACTATTTTAATTTCGTTTATCATTCCAAACGTGAGATAAGCTATTCCGTAATAGAATGAATCATGCCAGGTTTTTTACGAACGACACGTGCCCGTCAAGATAGATTATGCTAACTAGGTTTGGTTAAGCATCTTATTTCTTGATCACCCGATTCAAACTTATAGTCAGGATAAGATTAGTTAAATTGAATTGTGAGAAAATAACTGAATTTTAACGAATGTAAATTAACAAAAGCCTAAGATCCTCTTTCCATGTTAATCAAAGCTTTTAAATTAGTTTTATTTATTTTATGTTTTTGTTAAATAAATACACAACCAACCTTTTGATTAAAAAATTGGATCGATCTTTTGGTTATAATTAAAGAATTGTGATTAAGCCTTTTAATCCATATTGAAATGATACCTAAACTTGATCACTATTGTAATGCATAATAGTTAAACTTATAAAAAATTTAAAACGAAGCAAAGATCTATCATTTGGTAACTTAATTTGTTTAGCTAATAAGGTTGATTGTTTAATAACTTATTTTTTAGGGGGTTAAAAGCAAACTATTATCCCTAATCAATTTCTATTAAAATTAATGGATAATTACACTGCACTCCCTTATGTTTTGTTTTTATATTTCAATACCCCCTTTTATCCAATAACCATTTAAAAATTTGACAAAAAATGCTAATATCAGCAATTATTTTATTATATTTCCAAATTTACCCTTATTTAAATTATTATTTTTTTGATTTTTCCTCGTCAGCTCTTCTCTCTCTCTTTGCTCTCTCTGCTCTATCTGAAACTAGCCCACCAAAAAAAATCTATCAGACCACCAAAACCACCGTCATCCAAAACCACTGCCACCCACCAAAAATCACCACCACCCAAAACTGCCGG
>JAOTRH010488508.1:0-24516 GCA_034768845.1 Heliamphora exappendiculata
AGAAAGTCACACGAGAATAATCATCCACAAATATAACGTAATAACGAAATCTAGAAACAGACTCGACTGGACAGGGCCCCCAAACATCTGAATGAACTAAAGAAAAATGAGCCGAAGCTTGTTTATTGACCCGATGTAATAAAGGCACACGTAGGTGCTTTGCTAACCGACACGACTCATACTCATTATTAGAAATAGAACGAAAATGAGGACAAAGACTATGCAAACTAGATATAGAGGGATGCCCCAAACGAAAATAAGCCTCAAAACTAGGAGAAGAAACTGCGGAGCAAGCCGTATCAGCCACCTCCTCCACCAAGTATAGCCCATCAAACACTCGACTTCTATTGATAATCTTCTCCGTCGTAAGATCCTGAAAAGCACAACCATTAGAATAAAAAAATCACACAACAGTTGAGATCATTAGTAAGCTAACTGACTGATAACAAGTTAAATGGATTCCCAGGAGTATATAAGACATTAGGTAGGGTTAAGGACAGCGTGGGGGTAGCAACTCTACGCCCCTTAACCGGTAAGGAAGATCTATTAGCCACAAGAGCACCACGATGTATAGGAGTTACCTGATAGTCAGATAAGATACATGCAGAACCAGCCATATGATAGGACGCACCTAAATCAATCACCTAGGCAGATGGGGTAGTCGTCAGACATGCACAAGAATTACCTGCGAAGGTAGCGACAGCAGGAGCGAGAGGACTAGGGCTAGTAACTCGAGACTAAACATACTGCTCATATTCAGCTGGGGTCATCTCTACAAGTTGCTTATGAGAAGAGGAAGCCGAGTCTACCTGGGAGTACTCGGCAGTAGCATTAGCCACGGGGGACGGTCTTCCATATAGTTTATAACACTAGCTGCGAATATGGCCCTGGATCCTACAATAGTGGCAAGAACGAGTCTTACGAGCCCCCCCCGCCTGTTCGACCTCCATCACGGCCCCTACCACGACTACGGCCACGACCACGAGTTCCATTGCCTTCCCGAGAAGCAACAAGGGCAGACTGATCATTAGTATCAGAGGAAGGCTGGGTGTCATCACGGCGCATCGAACGACTCACCCGACGAAAAGTTTCAAATAATGTAGAAATATCGGTTCCAGCAAGATTCTGTGAACGAGCCATGTCATATTCAGGATCCAAACTTTCCAATAAGCACACGACGAGGATCTGCATCAGCTATTCCTAAAACTTACTAATAGAACTGGTGAATGGAAGAAACCGATCAAACTCGTCGGCAATCACTTTAAATCCTATAAAGTGCTCTTAAAGAGGACAATCAGCATGTTGCGAGCGGAAGAAACCTCGCATCACATCATAAATGCGCGATAAGTCATTTGTGGAGGAATAGATATCCTACAGAGCCCTCAGATTTCTTTTACCGTATCGGCACTGGCAACCAAAATCTTAACACTGCGGTCCATAGAATTCATAATCTGACTGAAGAAATGAGCATCGTCTCGTATCCAGATACGATAAATATGAGAACTAGGATCAATGGCATCGTTAAATAAGTGGGAATCCAATTCCATGCCTTGCAAAGATTTCAACACATTCTTCCCCCACAAGGGATAAGCAGAAGCACCGTCAAACTTCTCATCGACAAGCCGAGTAGAAGAAGAGAATATCTCAGTTCTCATTGATCGCCTGGTATCCGTCAGAGACTCAACAGTCCCAGAAGTCTGAGTAGCAAACCTATCACCCTCCGATGACATTCTTGTTCAAATACCAAAGAATCCACAACCAGACAACCATCACTGCATCAACAATAATTGGACAACACAGAACTTCTTGTTGAATGGAAAACAGGCCATTGCACGGATGAAAGAAGGGACGCAGTGAGGGAGACGGAAAAACAGAACTGCCGAGACTTGTGCAACTGGTCCGGCGACTTTTTCGGCGACCGGCGACTATTCTGGCGACTTTTTCGGCGACTTTTCCAGGGTTCCGGTAACTGTTTAAATGGTCGAAAACTATTTTTGGGGCATGATCAATGACTATGGGGACTGTTTAGTGGGTTTTGGTGGGGTCGGCGAGTGTTTGGGTGGCAGCAACTGGTTCGGTGACGTCAGTGGCTGTCGGCGACTTAAGGAGACTAGTTTGGGGTTTTCGGCGCTTGAGGTGGTGGTTGTGGTGGGTTTCGACGCCAAGAGTGGACTGGTGTATGGATTTCGACGCGAGCAATAGTGGTTTGGTGGGTCTGGCGCCTGTCGGCGACTATTGGGGGCAGGGATATGGATTTCAGCGCTAGGGGTGGTGGCTGTGGTAGGTTTCGGCGCTGGAGGGTGAGACTGGCGTGGTCAGTGGCGAGGGTTAGGGTTTCAGCGACTGTTGGAGACTGGTTTGGTGGATTGCGATGCTGAAGATGGTGGTGTTGGTAGGTGGCAACGTTGGGGGATGAGGTTTAGGTGGTCGGCGGATAGGATTAGGGTTCAAAAAAGAGCTGTTGGCGGCGATGACTCTAATACCATGTTAAACAGATAGTATTAAGCTTAATGAAGGCGTTAATCCTAATAGGGCACACAACGGTTTATTTATAGAACAACGAGACCACATAATAAGATATGGTGTGCCCACCCACACCGAATAATAATAATAAAGCTAATATAATCATCATAAAGCTAACAGAAATTCCAAAGGTGGTGGTATTAGTCAAGGTAAAGTAGGCCATGATATCACCGTCACCCATATTTGAACATTTGATGTGCCCAGGCAAGAAATCCAATAATACATCTATTGATCATGACGTGCACAATTCCACATTGTTTTTTATTTTATCACTGGATTCTAAGGCCTTTTTCTAAAACTTAAAACGTGGTTCATGTATGTTCAATCGACAAACACTTATGTACTCTTAAGTGTTTGATGCGTGATTGTTTCTCCAAAAAGATTAAAAAAAAAAAAGGATATGTATGAAGGCATGTCTAATATGTGCCGATGAGTGCCATATCAGTATCAATGTCCAACACAAAAACACGGTATCTTCTTAGAAGCATTCATACTTCTTAGGCCAAGAATTTATAACAAATTTTTGGTATGGTTACAACAAAAATTAATAGGAGAATAAGAAAGAAAAAAAGAAGTGGAGATAACATATGTGAGGAAGCTGGGAGACAGAATCATGATTATCACCCTCTCCCACATGCATCTATATTAAATAGAGACCAATTACACATACCCCTACAGGAGATAAATATAACTTACCACTAATAATCTAATACTCAAGTTGGTACATAGATGTAATCATGCTCAACTTGCACACAATGCAGTAAAACACCTTATTACTAAGACCCTAAATGGATACATCAGCTAATTGATTGTCAAACTACACGTACGGAATACAAAACAAACCCTTAGTTTTTCCCTAAAGAAGTGTTGATCAACTTATATATATATATATATATATATATATATATATACCAGATTGTGGGAAATGTTAATAACAGCCTTCTTTTTACAAAATAATCGCATGGGTCCATCTTGCTATCAATCCCCAAATTTTTCAGTAACAATTGGAGCCACATAAGCTCGCAAATGCCATGAGCCATAGTTATGTATTTGGCTTATGTACTGATCTACCCACCACCGACTGGTTTTTACTTCGCCATGTAGCTAGACTCTCGTATAAAGGTCCAGTAGTCTGAAGTGGATTGTCTATTATCAACAAAGCTAGTCCAATTTGTATCAGTGAAAGCTTCCACACTAAGATGGCCATGATTAGAGAACAAAATTCCTTTTCTTGTAAAAGATTTAAGATAACATCAAGATACACACATCAAAGTGCCCTGTATGAGGATCATCTATGCAGGGGTGAAACCAGGAATTTAACTCGGGGCACCAATTATTTTTCCACTCAACTTGGAGTTTAAAGTTAGTTTCCACCCTTTTTGTTTAAAGCCCTGAAAAAGTTCAGCAGTCAACAGGCCACATTTTGTCTCTATACTGGCTGTTTAAAACCATTTTTTAAACAAACAAATTTTTTTCCTATTTGACTTCAAAGTCAAGAAAAGTAAAAAGCCCAGCTTAAAGTTATTTTTTGGAAACGAATTGTTATCTTTTATATATAAAAAAAAAAGAAGAGGAAAATGAGACATTTCCAACTGTAATTGCAATGAAGAATAGACCTAATCATTGAAGTTCTAAAATCTATACCATCTTGGTGCATATAAATCAAATACCCTATGTTTAGCAAAAGAAATCATAATAAATCAAAAAATTTATTTTTAGCGCAATCAGGATATTCCACATATAAATTGCATATATCAAAACCAAAATACTCAAATTTTTGGTTTTAACATTTTAAAATTAGTGGATTCTTTCATAATTTTGCTAATCTAGGAGGGGCACTAACAAAATTTTGCAAAGTGTATTTAAATTACTTCTTATTTTCCATAGCTAAAGTGTGAATACCCAAAATTGAGGGCGGATATGATTCCCTCTTGGCACAAGCTCCCTCTGCCACTAGATGCATGAACCGACTCACAACTCCCATAATATATTTATTATCAGGTTAGTGTAACAAAGTATGTGTCTTCAAACAAGTCTCTCGTACCTTCCCTTGCCTACAAGGTTTCCAATGCCACCACTAAGCCAATGGTTGGCTTCTATCGGTGAATGTGCTGGTCTACCACCCAACATTTACGTCTTCTCAGTACATCAAGAACAAACTTCCGTTTGGAGATAAAGATGCCCTTAGAAGATCTCGCAACACTAATCCTAAGAAAGCATCCTAATCATCTCAAATCTTTAATCTCAAATTGCTTAACTAAAGCTTTGAGATTAGATACCACCTCCATAATATTTCAGTAATCACAATATCATCAACATAGAGAATTAGAATAGTTATTTTATTCCTGTCTCGCTTGAAGAACACAGCCTTGCAAAATTTATCAAAGCAAGCTCTAGAAGATTGTTTTAACCTATAGAGGGTCCTTTTGAATCTACAAACTTTTGCTTTGGTGCCATTACATGAAAAATCTAGTGGGGCATTAATATACACTACTTCCTTCAAGTCACCATATAGAAATGTATTTTTCACATCCAATTGCTGAATACACCAACCAAGATTTGCGGCATAGGATAGTAGGACACAAATAGAGTTTATTTTCGCTACAAAAGCAAAGATTATCTCATAATCAATACCACAACATTCAAAGGCACCAACCTAGTTGCTAGTGATGATCGTTGTTCAATATGGATGCCGACGAGCCTTCGGCGAAGATTTGCATTTGGCGATGGTTAGGATAGTCGACGATGATGGAGGGGATGGATTCAACCTCTAATCAAAAAGATATACTTTGGTTCTATTTCATCTCTCCAATAAGTTTAGTAATGAGTACAACGGCCCTATTGTACCAATGGAGAGAAGAACCTATGATTGGCTTTTTAAGAAATTTTCACAAAGTTGATTTCTTATTCTAGAAACCGGGGATCGACAGGGGGCTGCAGAGATCACGTTGGTTGGCAATGAGCTGATCAATCGCGATAGTTAGGTCGTAATGGAGAAAAAGGATTTCAACTAGGGTTTAGTCAAAGAGGAAGGGGGAGATAATTGGTGGCTAGTGGCCGACGGCTGGGTTCACAATGGTAATGGGGCTAGATATGTAATGCGGTGAGGATTTTGGGAGAGGAAAAAAGGATGGAATCTTGAGCCTAAGTTTTGTGACACCAAATAAATGCTGCACGTGGAGGGATGAAAAGGGAAAGAAATACAGCGTAAAAGGGACAACGCTAACACAAGGCCACAGTCTAAAACTCAAAATCTCATTAACAAATCTAAATAATACATAGAGTCCCTTATTTATAGGCTCAAAATCTTAGTTTTAAACAATAAACTAGAAACCTAAACTAAAAGGAAACAAAATAAAAATTATAAGTAAAAGATAATCAAAATAAAACTAATTTTAAATAAGTAAAATAGAATTGTAAATGAGGCTCAATGTTCCGCATCACCGGGTCAACCAGCCCACTCCCACCTTGTCACCTTGACCAGCAAATTCTCACCCAATACATGCAACAGTGTGTGATTCTGGCAGCTATATTGGCTACCCAGTCTCAAAAATTATTGACCTTGAAAGGTTGAAACTTGAAAGACAAAAGCTTTGCCCCTGCTCATATTTAAAATATATGCACAAGAAAATGCATACATGAAGTTCAATGGAAATTACCTGTGAACCATATTTCACACCTGAAGATGAAATTTTTCTCTCACCAAGGAACCTAAGAAAGCTCCTGAAACATTAAAAATAATAATAATAATAAATACATTACAAATAATAATAATAAGAAGAAGAAGAAGAAGAAATCCTTCACCAACTTTCCTAAAAATAAGTGAAATGCCTTTGTACAAAGAGTAAATTTCCATATAAAAAAATAAATGTCTAGTTTTAGTATATGTGCAGGCTTCACTTGCTATGCCAATTTTAAAATCAACATTTCAACATCAGTTAATTACTATATGCACGATAGATATAACATGTAACCTTGCACAATTACAAGATTCATCACATGTCATCTGAGTGGGACACTCAATTTGGTGACGAGTAAAAACATCTTCATAGTAGAATAAATATTGCAGTACCCAAAATAAGTTCAAAAGTTTCTAAGTAAAAAGCCTCTTTATGAGGCTCCCAAGAGCAAAAAAAATTTATATGTAGACATCACGAAAAATATAAAAGCCCTATTCAAGAAACATTCCCCATAACATAATTATCACATACCATAAGCCTCTTTCATCTGCTGAAAAAACCATAGGATTGCAGTCAAAACCCACACCAATGACCATTCTCTCAGATACAAACAAGACCTGAAGATGACCGTGTGCTGATTTAAATATCAATATAAATAACAAATAACGACGAAAGAATAATTTCAGTAGAATAGCTTGAGAGTGGACGCTGACCCACATCACGGAGAGGCAAATCACGGAATGCTACAGTTTGAGCAGAAGGAGCAGGACCAATTTCATCAACAAAGTAGATCATGGAATTATGACCTGAAGAGTTAACCCAAATCAAGAACACATGACAAAAAAATAAAGAAAGCTACATCAAATTTAGACTCAATTTCTCCCAGGATCATCACAAGTACCTATACACTTCAATAACCAAAACACCAAAAAGATATAACAAGAATATAATATATTTGAAGTAATCATAAAATCAGATTTAGTAGTCAGACTGTAACAGATGCAAAACAGTGAATGACTGCACAACACATTTGATTACAGTTCTTGCTCATTTCTACCTAAAGCTTAGGAATCTATAGTACTACATAAAAAATCTTAGCCAGCTGTCCTGAGGAATAGAAGGCAGCATCTCACCTCATACCATGTTGAAAATAATATGTTTCATGAAGAGTTCAGCAGAAGAAAGAAATTACCGACCTACATAAGCCAATGTATTGCCACTTGGGGACCATTTGACACCAAATGCCCAGCAAAATGACAGATCAAGCTGAACAATTTGCTGCTCCAACAGGAAAAAGGAAAATCAAAGAAAAATTTAAAATCCGGCAAAAAAATATGAACAATGCTTAATAGGTAATAAACTTTTGAACCACATGTCCAAAGAATGCTTGACTTGTTCACACAGCAAGCCAATCTCAAACGACCTTTTACTAGGCCAAACTTGAATCAAGCTCAAGCAGCTTGGTTTGTTTTACTTCGTGTTCTTAGTTCCCATAAAAAATTCCCATGTGCAAATTTGAGTACCATGCTAACCAAAGGATACCATTAAAAATCTCTTTCCTTTTCTTATGTTAATTGTACATTTCAATTATGCGAGCTAATTGCCCCAAGATGGCCATGCTACAACACAAAAAATAGCTAGGAAGGTTCCATTTCCCTTAATTTGTGCAAAGAAGGAAAGACGCTGGCTTGCGAAAGGATCTAAATTGCAGTATCGAAAGACCTATCGATATCGGAGATATGATCATGAATCGGCCAATATCAAACAGTATCAGCTGATACATTGGTAAATATTGGTGTTGGAGGCCCAAAATTCCGATATCTATCGGCCTATACAATACATAGCCGATACTTGAAACTGTGAGCCGGTATGTGAATGCCAAAATAAATAAATAAACAGATAAATCTCTTAACCAATTGGGATTATTTTAGTTAAAATAAAAAATTTGACTTCATTCTCCACAAGACACACACAGTCACAACAAATTGACCAAGAAATGACTATCCAATTTCAAGAGCATAAGCATGAAAGTTAGTTTTTCACAACTAATTAACCACACCAAAAACCTTTGATTAGACCAAGACAAAGATGTAAAGATAACAAATAACCAAAGAGAGACAAATAGAACCTCTCCAAATTTTGAATCTCCTGCAGAACCTGTTCCTGAATTCCTGTGTTATTGCCAAATAGCAACATAGATAATTTAGTGCACGTATTTCAAGAACAATATAATTAGCAAAACCAAGAACACTCCACAAATTAGTAAACATACCTTATATCAACACCTTTTATGAAAGTGGAGAATATGCGACATTTTCCATCAGTAGATGTTGTGGCGAGGAGAATCTATATGTAACAGTATTGAATTAGAGACAGAATACATATATTTCTCGTACCACATATGCAAGAGCCTTAATTCCCATTTCTACAATGTCTTCTATTTTTATATTTTAGTTTTTTTATTTTTTATTTTTATGTTTTGATAGCATAGAAATAATTGAATTATTTACATATGATTGACAATGGGAGAACAAACTTAAACAAAAAATCAAACAACCCAAAATACTTCAAATAGGTTGAAGCCTCCATGACTAATCACTTATCTCTTTCTTGTTATTGCAAAGTACTGTTTTGATAATGATTCTTATATTATTTGTTTCCTTATAATCCCTACAACTACTACTAGAATTATTATTATTATTATTATTATTCTTTTTTTTGGGGGGGGGGGAGGGGGATTGTTATTTAACTAAAAAATTTCATTTTCTTACACTTGCTTTCTTTTACCATTACATGGTTTTTTATGTAGCAATAAGATATAGGGCATCAGTTTTCCTTCCAAGTATGTATTAACTCTAATGTAATTCTAGTGCAATTTTCTATAGTCTAATACTCGAAATGAATATATAGCCCACAAACATGTTCAACATTAATTTAGTAGCCTTAGAAACACACAAAAATATACTTTAGCTCATGTTTTGAAGCTTCCTTGTGTTTTAAACTTTTTTCCCTGTTTCCGTCATACTTCCAAAACATTTTGAAACGTTTCTGTATCCAAGCCAACTGAAACAATCCACCAAGGCAAAATTTTAACATCTAAGTCAAAAGGACACCTGAAAATCATGCATGATTTTAGCAAACACAATTTTCAACTTGAATATCCATCGAGAATGACATGGAAAGAACATATTCAAGAAATTAAATTGAAATGACAGGGAAAAAAGCACCACATCCAACATGAATTACTAATTAAAGAATCTGGTTAAACAGCATTACTTGGTACAAAAGACATGCCAAGTAGTACGTGGAAATGTACGCACATTATTAGGATGCCAAGCAACACTTGTGACGGAAGAATCATGTCTTTTCCTGATAAGTTTACTGACCCACCTGAAGAGAGGCACCCACATACACATCAACATTTAAAGTTGGGCAGAGAAGTCAGAATTACATGATAACCTCGATATGATGTAATCAATTAAATAGATTAATGCAGTTACTAAGCAAGTGTTATTTGCATTGCTAAACCACTACATAGGCAACTTTCTGGCACACCCACCCAAAAAACCAAACAAACAAACAAACTTTATGTCACTCGAGCACACTTGAATAATACAATGTATAACAAACTTTCCAACACTTCTCTTCGTGTGCAATCCTGCCTCACACGTGGAGGGACAAACAAACTAAACCTAACAGGTGCATCAACACACATATCATAGTGTACAATAACAAATATAACATGGAAACACATATTACGAGACTTGAATTCAAGATCTCGTGGAACCAAAACTCTAATACCATGTTAAGTCAGCAATTGTTCTAAAAACTTAAACTATTAGAAAATAAAACCAACAATGTATATCAAGCTTTCTAAAATCCTCCTCCCTCCACCACCTCTAACCACCAAAGGTCTGGTTACCATCATTAGCAAATACCTCCGGCCACCCACCAATTACCACCTCCAACTCTCATCAGCCGGAAAACACCTATGGTCACTCATTGATTGCTACGTACCTACACAAACACCTCCAGCAACCACCTTGGCCACCCATCGGCCACCATCTCTGGAAAACACATCCGGCCACCCAACTAACGCCTAACCTCGTTGCCAACTACCATCTTTGACCACCATCGTCGGCATCACCTGCAGTCATCATTTATAATGACTCTACCCTCTGTTCACCACCTCCGACTGTTAGAGGGAATTATCGGCAACGCTCCACCTCTTGGAACACCTAAACCACCATTGGTCGCTATACTTGGACAACCTCCTACCATCATAGGCATCCCAACCTCTTACCACCCTCTTAGGCGACTCCCCTCCTGCCAGCTACCCCTTTCAGCCTCTCCTCACTTGTTTTAAAATAAAATTTTACAGAAATATTTATTTGTCAAACATATTTTTTGTTATTATTTTTCACAAAAAGATAAACAAAAATATGAATTATATTTATTGTAAAGAAAAACTGTAAACATTATCAACTAGTAACTTCTTGACTAGAGGCAAAAATAAACTCTCTTATTGCCTAAGGCCAATGTTTTGAAAACCATACCGGTGAGATTGGTGAGCCAACTGAAAAGATGACCAGGTGGATGGGTTACTAGTTCAACCGTCTTCAAACCAGAGTTGAACTGTGATGTCTTACATTATAAATAAATTATAATATATATTAATTATGAATATAGGTATTTAAATTATTTAAAAGAACTACAACAGATGCAAAAAAATCATGCTCAGTCTCTGATTTGCTAGATGTATAATGTTGAGTCCCACATTGAAACACCTTACAAATTTATAGCTTATGCAATCATATATTATGCTCATTCTCAATATATGCTCAGCATAGTAAACTACTAGGCATGCATCTATAAAAACTATTTCCCTCCCACATGGGGTACTATATTTACCGTACCACTAGGGTTCTAAATCGCCGTATTAAAAAATGTATCGGTATCGGTGATACGGTCATGTATTGGTAGATATCGGATAGTATCGGCCGATACAATACGTAACGGCCGATATTTAAAATCTTGTGTCCCACTATCACGCGGGTTTGGTTTATTGAACAAGCAAGTCAGCGGCTGGTTGGATTGAACTGTCTCCGGTTTGCTAGGTTTTCCAGTTAACCGCGGTTAAGACCCATTTTAATTAATTATTCCAGTTTTATAGTTTAAATAGTTGTTGTGTTTTGTCCGGACCGGGCATAGCACTGGGTGACGAGTTAACTGGTTGGACTGGCCAGCTCGATCTGGGTTTCAAAACATTGCCTAAGACATTCTAAAAGAGCCATGTCAAAACTCAATACTCCAGGTTTCCAAAGGCGTAACATAACCCTCAGCTTCATGAAACACAAATCTCAAATTTTCCAGATACAATGAGTAAGGGGACGAACTACACAATAACAGCATCCAGGCCTTTTAGATGCAGATATTACTGCCGACAAAATGAAGCTGTCATTAGTGAAGTGGCAGTGACAACAAGATGCCATAGGTAGAGCTTAGTTGTAAAATCCTGATCCAAAATTTATAAGGTCATCAATTAATTAAGAAATACAGAACTCAATTGAGAATGGATGCATGTCCTTTTACTAAAATTGTTAAAATCATGGAATCCAAAGCCATTAAAATTCTGTACAATTCTACCGTAAAGTGTTTATAGCCGACTCAAAATGTTAGGACTCATAGCTCAAAATATTTTTGTGATCAAAGCCCTTGCCCTACTAAAAGCACCCCGAGGTTAGTCGGCTAGTGAAACTTAGAACTAAGTTCGGCTCTAATCCAGTTCATCCCCTTAGGTAGAGCTTAGTTGTAAAATTCTAATTCAAAACTTACAAGGTCATCAGTCAATCAAGAAATAAAAAAATCAACTGAGAATGGATGCATGTACTTTTAATATAAATTTGGTAAAATCATTGAATTCAAAGCGATTAAAAATCTGTACAACCCTATTGTTCAATGTTTATTTTATCCATTTCGTACGCCTACTCAAAATGTTAGACTTTGGACTCATAGCTCAAAATAATTTTTTGATCAAAGCCCATGACCTACTAAAAGCACCCCAAGGTTAGTCAAATTCAACTAGTGCAAATTAGTTCAAAGTTTGGCTCCAATCCAGTTCATCACCATTTGCCTCTAATCTCAAATATATTTGTCTCAAAAAATAGTTCTCTCTCTTACCATTAATTTGGGCGGAAATTCTGGAAGTGCACTTTAGATCACACCCTACAAAGGGATTGAGTGCTGAAAGCACAAAAGATAATGTGAAGTTTTCCCCCTTTTTTCCAATTTGGTCCTTTGACATTTGGATTTTTCTTCAATGTGATCCAATTGTTAACTTTAGTCCAATTCATGTATGGAAAAATAAAGCAACCTATGTTAAATGTGTATTCTTGAAGAAATTAAGATCATGTAGCATGCCGTTTATTCAAATATATTTGGTTTTGGGAATTCAAATACTTTAAGGCCTCATGATCCGAGTTCAACACAAATTCGACATGGATAAGATATGCCTCCAATGTTTCAAAGCTGGAACGATGGCATAAAGCTCCAAATTATGGTAGAATGCCTAGTTGCCTACATGGCGTCTCATTTAGCTTTTCACTAAAGTATGCAACAGGGCACCCTTCTTGGCTCAAGATGGCCTTTGAAGACCTGAACCATATTATTATTTACTTAATTTCAATCTGAGGGTTATTCCAGTTTATTTCCCTTAGTTCCTTATTATCAAGTGTTGTCAAGATGGTTAGGGGCTTTGAGACCCAATGGATTGGGGCTTGGATCTTAGCAGAATTTTTGCCAATTTGGATCACTCCAGTGGTGGTGAGACTGCTCGAGCACCCAATAAAAACAAAAAACACACAAGGCTTCTCCAGGAAGCCTTACTTGAACTTTTCTCTATTTTCTGCTCACCTTCTCTCTCTAAAACTCACATATACATATATACACAAATACAAGGCAATTCTAGCCCTAGTTTCGCAACACCACTAAAAGAGAAGTGATTCGTGGGCCGAGGACATTGTTTTCCTCATCTCTGATTTCTCAAAATACTTATCTTGTTGACAAAGTCAAGTGGTTTAATTTAAGCGCCAAACCCTAAGTCGACAAACTTCGGTCCAACCCAGATCCCTAACATCATCCAATAAAGATAAAACAGGAATCCCCTTAGATTAGATACTTTATCAGGTTAGTATTAGCAATATATTTGTTGTAAAAGAGGCAGTTCATGGAATTGTATATAGAAGAAGTAAAAATCAAGTACAATCATAATGAAACTTTGGAAAAACACAGGCATCTAGAATAGAAGGTCAAAGAAGCAAAAGCAGACTAATTACCAGTTATTCTCTTGTTCATAGTAGCAAATGCAAACAGTTTTAGCCCCACTTCCAACAGCAAATTTGTTTTCTACAAGAAATATTAGTGAAATAGATAAGAATGAGGAGGAGATTCTACTTCTAGTTTCACCTCATCTAATAGTAAAAGCTTTAGAAATGTTTCCATTACCCCTGAACATCAATACAAGAACAACGATACAGATATGATCTCCGAACAATTCTACAACAATGCCAAAACTTCTATAATTCTACAACGCCAAAACTTTTGTGTTATTGTTCGCATGTGCTTTCTGTTTATAATTAACTAACCATATACAATCATGAAGATATAAGTAGAAAATAACACTCAAGCACGGCATTCATAACACTTAAGCATGGTATTTATTGGTCAAGTAAATGAGAAGTCGAAAACTATTCACTTAATTATACACACACACAAAACATGCATCATCATTCATGAGAATTATGACATGTTGAAAAAAATTGCAACCACGTGATAAATCTGATTGCTAAAATCAATTAGAGAAACTCTGAAGCACAGTCGTAAGGGGAAAAAAGGCAAACAGAGTCAATGACAGAGAGTTAACATGGCAACTGTGTAAGGGCCAAATAAGTGAATGAATGGAAGAGATAAGTCATTACCATCCACCCCACATACACACACACACAAAAGAAGAGAGAGAGAGAGAGAGAGAGGTGTGAAGTTTCATATATATATAATCAAATCCCCAACACACCTAGTAATATTTTAATAGTATCAAAACTAACTATTGTGATGTCATATAATTTCTTAATAGGAAACGACAGTAATGCATATTTTTTCAACTCATAACTAGTTAAAGAAATTATTGGAAATTCTTTTTCGTATCTTTTCCTCCCTATTTTATTAGAACCCAACCAGCAATCTCATCTAAGAACCGACTTAGACCAAAAGCTAATGCAACTTTTATTTGTATCATTTTTAATAACCCCTCTACATCTCTTTGGCCTCTAATGCACCGCTAACAATACCAGACTATATTTCATAGCATTTGTAGGTTAACCTTAAGTTTCTATATATATAAACTCTCATATTTCCAAATAAAAAGACATTCACTTTCACTTCAATTGGTAAGACATTGAATGTAAAGGAAAATAAGAAACTATTACAGTTTTACTTAACACAAATTTCAAAATAAAAATATTGTTGGATGGCTTGATATATATTGTTGGACTCATTTCCTAACAGCTTAAACTTTTGGTATAATTGGTGACTTAACAAAGTATCAAAACTCTCGTTCCAGGAGGGTCTTGGGTTCAAGTTTTGCGCTATATGTTTATTTCCTTGTCATGTTTGTTATTGTACACTATGTTTTGTGTGTGCTAGTATAATCTGTTCAATTCAATTTGTTTGTGTCTCCACGAACGAGATGGGATTGCACATGAAAGGGAGGGTTGGATATGTTAGTGTTAGCCTATTATTATTAGTGTTAGCCTATTATTATTATGTTTATTTATCAGGTGTGTGAGGGTATATGAATGTAATGTTGTTCCTTAATTTTAATATAAATAAAAGTACTCGCCTATTCAGTTGGGTGAGGCTTCTCATTATTTTCTTTTCTATTTCGTCTAACATGATATCAGAGTCATGAAACCCCAGCAGAGCCACCAGACCTTCCCTGACACCTGAACCCTAGCCAAAACCCTCATCTCTCACAGCCGAACCTCACAGCCCCTGCTGCAACCCTAGCCGACCCCCACTTCTGTCTTTGGAACCCTCGCTGACCCTCACCTCTGCTGTTGAAACCATCCCATAGGACACTAGCCATCATCTCCCTGCCTTTTCGCATCCTCTTCTCTCGCCAATAACCCTCTTTCTCACCAACATGCCCCCAAAAGTCCCCTGATAGCCCCGATTGCCCTCTCTCTCTCTCTCACCGACAGCCATTCTTTCTCTGCTGGAAGTTGCCGACAGCCCTTAGGGGAACCCTAGCCACTGTTTTGAGGATCTAGGGGCTGTCGTGGTTCTCTACTTTGCTTTTGCTTGTGCCGACAGTCCCGAGGAAAACCCTTGCCGCTGTTTAGAGGGTATAGGGGACTGTTACAGGGTGTTTGACTCTATAGAGATAGTTTGAAGGTATGTTTAGTGGTCCATTTATGATTGTTTAAGGTTGTGGCTGTGGTCTATTATTTGTTGGAGTGGTTGCATATGATTCCTTGAGATTGATAAATTGTAATGTCGACGGAGAGTTCGACAAGGGTTGGTAACTCTCAAATGAGTACTGAGAGACAAGGAATCACATATATGTTTTTGCCATCCACACGGTTAATGGATTCGAGATTGACTGGACCACAAGCATATGTGTTATGGAAGAAAAAGGTATTGCTGACAATTGAAAGTATAGAAAAGGATGATCATTTGTTCAACGATCCTCCTGAGAAGGGATTTGATGAGTATAAAAGATGGAAGATGGATGACGCAAGACTGCTCGATAAGATGTTGAATTCAATGGAGTCTTCCATTGAGGTTTTGGTGGCTAATGCCACAACTGTTCGAGATGTGTGGACCATACTCGAGGAGACATTTACTTCGACTAATGACTTGTCCAGATTGTATGATGTGATGCGGAGTATCTTCAAGATACAGCAAGGAGAGCATCCTTTCTCAAATTACTTCACAGAGTTCAAGGTGTTGGCAGATGAATATGATCGTTTGATACCTTTTACCAATCGATACGAGGTTTTCAGAGAGCAGAGGATACAGTTCTTGGTTGTTTGTTTCTTAGCTGGGGTAAACCAGCAACTTGACTCAGCACGTTCCCAGATCCTGGCTGGGTCCGATATTTCATATTTATCTAAGGTCTTCAAGAGGATGAGCAGAGCAATCAGTAAAGAAAAGCCTCGGGTTACTGCTGCTAACCAGGGTGATCATACAGCCTTAAGTGTATTTCGTGAAGGAGATAGAGGTGGTTTTCGTGGTAGAGGTCATGATGGAGGCCGTGGTGATGGAGGGCGAGGTAGAAGCCGTGATGGAGGGCGAGGTAGAGGCCATGATGGAGGGCGAGACAGAGGTCGAGGTGAATGTGATACTAGGCCCTGCTACTATTGTGGAGAGCAGGGACATTTACATGGGCATCCTGCATCTTCTGTGGCCAATGCAGTGGCCAATTATGATGCTCCTTCCTCTTCTTTTAAGAGGAGGACTATAGACATGACCCAGGAAGAATATAATCAGCTCATCCAGATGAGGGTTGGAAGCACAGTCGATGCCCCTTCAGCCACAGTTGCAGGAAACCCAGTTGCGTGTATGACCACTTCCAGATCGTGGGTGATAGACTTGAGTGCATCTACACGTATGACCCACTCCACAGGTACTTTTTCATCTTATCAGTTGACCCCTGGACACAATGTGGTTATTGTTGCCAATGAAGGAACCTTGGAGGCGAAGGGACACGGAGTAGCTGCTTTATCTCCATTGCTTACACTTTATGATGTTTTATATACTCCTGCTAATCCGTTTAATCTGCTATCTGTGAGTCGTATTACAAAGAATTTGAACTGCTTAGTAATATTCTTTCCTGATCATTGTATTTTTTAGGATCTAGTTTCAAGGAATACTATCAATAGAGAACGGATGGTAGGTGGCCTGTATGTGATGGATGAGCCTTTGGATGTTGCATGCTTTGGGAGATCATCTCAGGTTCTGGATATACATTGTCGGTTGGGCCATCCCTCATTGCCAAGTCTGAAGAAACTATGTCCCAGTTTGAGTCAGGTTACACAGTTAGAGTGAGTCATGTCGGTTCGCTAAGCACCTGCGTGTACCATATGTGTCCAGGAATAATAATAGGACAATGAGTACTTTCTCTTTAGTTCATTCAGATATCTAAGGCCCGTGTCCTGTCACATCTTTGTTTAGATTTCGATATTTCGTAACTTTTGTTGATGATTATTCTCCAATTACCTATCTTTATATTATGAAGAAGCATTCTGAATTACCTACTGTTTTCATTTCCTTTTGTAATGAAGTCCAAACTCAATTTAGCAAAACTATTCAGATCCTACGTAGTAATAATGGGAGTGAGTACATTGGTGGAGTGCTGGGTATATACCTGAGTACATATGGGATTATTCACCAGACGTCCTATCTAGACACACTACAGTAGAATGGAGTAGCTGAGAGGAAGAATAGACATCTCTTGGAAACTGCACGTGCCCTGATGTTCCAGATGAAAGTTCAAAAAATATTCTGGGGTGAAACTGTGTTAACATCATGCTATCTTATTAATAGATTGCCATCCTCTGTTCTACATGGAGCTACACCATTGTCAGTTTTACTTCCTCAGCAGATTTCTTTTTCGTTACCACTCAAGGTTTTTGAATGTGTTTACTATGTTAGAGATACCAGGCAGAGTGTGACCAAACTGAATGCTTGAGCACTAAAGTGTGCTTTCATGGGATATCCTAAGACACAGAAAGGATATTGTTGTTATAGTCCGGAGTTGCGACGGTTTATAGTGTCCCGAGACGTGGTGTTTGTTGAGTTTGCTTCGTTCTATGGATCAGCGACTACACCGTCCTCCACTATTGATGATTATTTTGACCGTATTTTGACGTATCATTCCTTTACTAACTTACCAATGGCACCTTCTCTGTTACCAGTTCTCCAGCTGATGTTCCCGGGGAGTCTTCTCCTGCTGCCCCGGACTCACCTGTGATATCATTATCAGAGTCATCGTCTTCACCAGGCCCCACCACCTCTCCTCTACTTGAGACAGTATTTTCTCAGTTTGTTTCGGCCTCTGATCAGGTAAATGATAGTTCTATTGCTTTACGCAAGTCTTATCGTAGTTGTCGAGATCATCCCTTGTATACTACATCAAATCGTGGTTTGTCCGCCACTGTCCAGAAGAGTATCACTACATTTGATCAACATTCTTTGTCTTGCTCTGTTGTAGATGCTCTTTCTCATCCAGGTTGGCGCAAGGCTATGATTGAGGAGATGAATGCTCTTGAGGCTAATCATACATGAGACCTGGTACGTCTTCCTTCTGGGAAGACAGCTATCGGGTGTAAGTGGGTATATGCTGTCAAACTTCATTCTGATGACACTCTTGAGCAGTTGAAGGCTCGTCTCGTGGCCAAGGGCTATGCTCAGACATATAGCCTTGACTACTTTGATACCTTCTCCCCTGTTGCCAAGATGGCCACAGTTCGTTTGTTCCTGTCTTTGGCTGCATCACATCAGTAGCCTTTGTATCAACTAGATGTGGAAAATGCCTTTTTTCACGGGAATTTGGAGGATGAGGTTTATATGAAGCAACCGCCCGGCTTTGTTGCTCAGGGGGGGTTCCCTAATCATATACGTCGTTTGAGGCGTTCATTGTATAGTCTGAAGTAGTTTTTCCGAGCCTAGTTTGGCCGTTTCAACTCAGTAGTACAAGAGTTTGGCCTTCGGCAGTTAGCAAATGATCACATTGTATTCTTTCGACATACCTCAGCTGGGTGCATATTACTCGTAGTATATGTGAATGACATTGTTATTACTGGTAGTGACAGTGGAGGAATTGCTAAGTTTAAATCGTTCCTAAGCACTAAGTTTCAGGCGAAAGATCTTGGTGAACTTCAATATTTTCTTGGCATTGAAGTAACCAGAAATAAGAAAGAGGTATTCATTTATCAAAAAAAGTATGTTTTTGACATTTTGGAGCGAGCAGGGTATATGAGTGCCAAAGGAGTAGACTCACCTATAGAGTCTAATGTCAAGTTAGAGCCGAAAAAATGAGAGATTCTTTCATACCCTGAGCAGTATCGACGTACAATAGGACAGCTTAATTATCTGACTGCTATAACTTGTCCAGATATTGCTTATCCAATGAGTGCAGTGAGCCAGTTTTTGTCTTATCCCTGTGTTCTCCATTAGAAAGCGGTGTTACGCATTCTCTGCTACTTGCACAAAAATCTGGGTAAGAGAATCCAGTTTTCTGACCATAGACATATGGAAATGGAAAGATACTTTGATGCTGATTGGGTTGGATGCACATTTGACAAGAGATCCACGTCTGGTTACTCTGTATTTGTTGGTGGGAATTTGGTTTTCTAGAAGAGTAAGAAACAGAATGTTGTATCCAGGCCTAGCACTGAGGCAGAGTACCGAACTATGGCATTAGCAATTGCTGAGATTATGTGATTTCAGCAGATTTTGACAGAATTACATTTCCCTCTTAGAGGTTCTGCCAGACTTTGGGTTGATAATACCTCTGCTATTTATATCGCCATAAATCCAGTATCTCATGAGAGGACGAAACATATAGAGGTTGACTGTCATTTTGTTCGTGAATAATATTAGAAAGAAGTCGTCACATTTGGGTCTATTCCTACATGGGAACAAGTGACATACATTTTTACCAAAGTATTACCGGGTCCGTGTACCTCATATCTGTGTAACAAGCTGGGCATGGTTGATATATATGCTCAAACTTGAAGGGGTGTTAGTGTTAGACTAATATTATTATTATTATTAGTGTTGGCCTATTATTATTATGTTTATTTATCAGGTGTGTGTGGGTAAATGGATGTAATATTGTTCTCTAATTTTAATATAAATAAGAGTGCTCGCCTATCCAGTTGGATAAGGTTTCTTATTATTTTCTTTTCTATTTCGTCTAACAAGATAGCTTGATATACATTGTTAGACTCATTTCCTAACAGCTCAAACTTTTGTAGCAATTAATGGCTTAACAAAGACATTCACTTAGGCAAGAAACTACAATACTTTTACCAGCAATGTATTCAAAAGACGTAAAGAAAGATTTTTTCTTGGAGGTTTCAAAACAAAATTTTCATTTGAAATGTACCTACACCATTCCATTCCACTTCTGAATACTGATTTCCATCAACAATATCAATTACTTGACGACCATACAATCTCCAAATTCACAAAATTTGCAAATTGAATATCATCTGCAAACTAAAAATATTTATTTTCCAATAATTTATACTCACTACATCCTTTAATATAAAGTACCTCGATGATGAGATCCCCTTTGTGTTCTTCCAAAAAATCACAAGCCATGGTCAACTTATTAACCATTTCTCCATCTAGTTTGCCTCAATGGTCTTACCTCCATGCATCCAAAGTCATTTTTATTATAATGTCATTTGGGTTGAATATCATACACTTTTTGGCCTAAAAAAATGATTTTGTTGATTTTCTCCACACACACAAAAAAAAAAAAGAATGATTCCTGATGCTTTCAGTCAATTGCCTGGTTTTGGTCTTACTAATAAAGGATGATCAGAAGGGTAAGCAAAAAGCCCACCTTTAATCTATGGTTTCTCAAAATTGATTCCTGATGCTTTCAGTCAGTTGCCTGGTTTTGGTCTTATTAATAAAGGATGATCAGAAGGGTAAGCAAAAAGCCCACCTTTAATCTATGGTTTCTGAAAGTTTTAAATTAATCAGCTAATACCATATTATCTAAACAATAAATGAGTCACGTTTCACACCCCTTTCTTGGTGAGTATCTTTACTAAATGCAATAAAAGGCAGGTAAGTAGCATCGTAGAGTGAAGCATGCCCCGCCTATTAGACTTGTATTGACCAGAGACTCGATATATTTTTTTCTTTTCTTTTTTACAATCGGTAGGAGGGCATAGAGGAAGGGGAAGTTGCAACTCGCTACGTTAAGACTCGAACCCAAGCATCACGCCCAGTAAAGGAGCACCTTAACAACAAGGCCATCGATTGGTCTTAGGACTCACCCATTCAAATACATTTAGTTTCATTCAAATTATCACCTTCTACTTACAATCGAAATCACAACGTGTAAAGTAACTATAGCAACCACATCTATAGATCAAGTTTTCTAGAGTTCTCATCAAACTAGGCACAACGACTATTTGCATTCCTCATCCAACAACCTTGTGCCACTAAAGTGCCTCAAACATAATGACCTAGTAAACCTTCATCTTTTGCTCTAAAAGAGTTGAGCTGTAGTAAATAAGGCTTGGTATGCAACTTGCGGAAGGAAAAGAACGGAAAATAATAATTTTCATTCCTCCTGCAATTTGGTTCCTACTTCCTACCATGGGAAGGAAAAGAAAGAAAATCGAGGGAAAATTAAATGGAATGTTATTTTCTTCTTCACTTTCCTTTCTTAATCTATCCTCTTTTCTTTGTTAGTTACCTACTATTTCTTTCCTACTTTCACTATAAAATCAAAGTCAGTAAAATAATTTTCTTTTTCATTTTCCTTTTCTTTTCATTGCAAAACCAAGCAAAGAAAAACAATTACTTTCCTTAAAATCTCTCTCCCCCTAACTTTGTTTTCCATTCTTCTTTCCCTTCCACAAATTCCAAATACATAAATATATGCTCCTCACAAAGGAAATCACAAGCATAAAATGCACCAGTAGTCCCCAAATCATATGCGCTACAGAAATTCTTCTCAGCAACTTCAATCAACATCTAGGGCCATACCTTGAAGTTATATGCAACAGTACCCTTCACCTTCTTGAGCAATTAAGTTGAACCATATCACTTCTTACCAATGTTGAGTTGTTTTTTGGCATGTCAAACTATCTGAGCAATTGTTTTGCCATGTTAGCTAACTTTACATGTCAATGTTTATCTCTTTACTATATCCTCCCAGTTCCTTCCTGGATCATAATATTAATTCAAATTGAAATTACCCCAGTAATCCAGCCAACTTCATGTGGTTGAATGAATCTTGAAAGGTCAAAAATCTAGAGATTTTATTGTGATAGACATAGACGATGAAGATTTTCTAATGCCAAACTAGTCTGCCTATAAAATACTAAAGTTCCAATAAAAGCTTGGGATGCTAAGCATACCGAAGTTTGAGTTCCAGGTGAATAATGCCACAAGTTAGGTCCATGAACCCAATTCTACTATTCCAAATAAATGCCAGCTAGGGAACAAGCACTAAGGAATGGACTACAAATCAAGTAAACCAACCCTAACTCTGAACAAACAGAGAATTGTACAAATCAAAAGAGAGAAAATGGACTGGGTTCAACCAAAACCAACTGAAAGCAATCTTCTATATGCATCGACATGAGTACCACTGGTTCACTAAGATAGTCCACATGGCTTCTTCCCCTGTTAATTTGAGATTCTGACATTTTCTTCAAAATATAATGCTAACAGCCATCAGCTTCTCCCCACCCAAGAAATAGAAAACCAATACTCATTGATATTAAAAAACTTGGTTCATCATGACGCAGCAATTCCATTATTTTATTCAAAATCTAATGGTTCCCTCAGGATACTCATGCAATTTCGGTGTAAATGGTATCCTCTTTTCTCTGTAGACCCTGCTATCATTGCTTAACTTAGCTAAATCCACAGTGCACAAGATGTATATTTTTTCTTATTCCAAATTGCTCAATAAATGGCATGAGGAAGTACTCCTCGAATCGACAGTCTCTGGGGTACATAAGAAACAATATCTAATTTCATACTCTTGGTGCAATTTTTATGTAATTATGGGAACACTTGAAACGTCCTTGTTTTCAATTTTCAACATCACTTTACAGTGTCAGTTTCTTCGACTTCCATCCTTTAATAACCATGGCCAATTATCATCAAAAATTAAAATAATATTCCCCAAAGGAAAATGCTGAGGACGATCATAGAACCCATATTCTTATAAATCAGGTTGTAGAACAAATCTTTTCAGTTACTTGGGATTCAACTCCTATGGATAGCCTAGTGAACATATAATGCATTATGCATCAGATAAACAGAATAAAATGGTAAAGGAGAGTTGATAGCACTAATTAGAAAAATAAGCATCACCCAAGTAGTACATCATTCAAGAAAGACAAAAGAGAAAAACTGAAAGAACAAAGGGGAAAAAACAATGCGGACTTCAATGTTGAAAAAATAAGGAGTGAAGAAGGAACTGTAAATCAATACCTCTTGGACTCCACTGAACACAAAGTGCTGCACGGTTGAGTCTAAGAATAACTAGGGTTGGCACCCAGTCTGCTCCTTCCTGGTTCCAAACATAGCTGGAAGAAGAGGTATCCTTATGATATAGGTTCAGAGAATTAAAAATTTTTAAAATTTTTATTGGGGGTCAAAAGAATGTACAAGCATACACACAGTTAAGGAGGAGAGAGACAGACAGAGACAGAGACGGAGATGATTTACAAATTTATGAATTTTAGTATCATCTTTCAATCCATAACTCTTAAATCCAGGAAAGAACTTTATCACATTTCACGATAAGCTGTCACTCACGAATTCCGGTCATGAGATACGGTAACTATTCTATTTGACCTTATGCTCCAATCTATCCCAGAAACAATTTGGTCATGCTGTGACAAGAACAGCAGGGAACATCATTAGCAGACAGTTAAGATCCAAATTAAACAAAGAATCTAGACATGACCAGAAACAAAATCCATTAACTATGAGGACACATTTATGCATACAAACTAATTGAAGTTGGGTTACATCAATGCGTAAATCATAGTTAATATCATAAAAGAGGCTTTTTAGCTAAACAGGCATATTCCAAACAATCTTGACATGTAAGAAGTAACAACAAATAAGTAGGCAGGTGAATTAAATTTACGAATAAATTAAAAAATAAAGGTAGTAATGAAAAAGTAATTATTTTGGGACCATCTGAAGAATATCATACATGATCAACGGCTGTGGATGGTTGTATGAGTAGCATTCACATAAAGCCAAAAATCAATAAACCCAGAGAACAACAAACGAAGGGTTATTTTCATATGCAGAAATAAATTTTTTTTTAAAAAAAAATTATTTTCAGTTCAATCCTATTTGAATATTTTATCTGCAGTTCTGTAATTGAAAAGGAACAGATCTGTTGCCAAGCATATTTTGTGGCACTGTCAAGCTAGCATTTTCTGATTGCCTGATTGATGGAAAAGGATTCTATTTAGAATCCAAGATAGTTGATACAAACTAGATGAAAGCCATTTATAATTTGATATCAATG
>JAOTRH010488539.1:0-24515 GCA_034768845.1 Heliamphora exappendiculata
AAAGATTCTTATAAAATAAAAAATTAATTTTATTAAAATTAAATTAAATACAAAAAATATGATTTTCAGTATACCAAACCTAACAGAGTGGGCATTAGAGCCGTTCTATCCCAAAAAAGAAAACCAATAGCTTTCTTTAGTTAGAAACCAAGCAAAGCTTGACAAAAGTAGAGTACATATGATCAAGAATTCTATATAGTGGTTTATGCTTTAAAGCATTAGGAACACTACTTGATACAAAGGGAGCTTGTGCTTTATACCGACCATCAGGCTTTGAAATTTATTAACAGCTAAAAGCATCTAGACAGTATGCATATTTGATGGTCTACTTTCCTTCAAAAGTTTCCTATCACCTTTCGGCATAAGTCAAAGGTTTTGAAGCAAGTTGCAGATGCATTGAGCCACCAAGCTTATTTGCTAGTAACCTTGCCCCATGAGGTTGTGGGCTTTGAATTCTTAAAGAAGTTGTACAACGATGATGCAAATTTTATAGAGACTTGGGCTAAGTGTGTTGAGAAGCAGCATGTTAGTGATTTTCACATAATTGACGCGTATCTATTTCGAGGTAATAGACTTTGTTTCCCAAGACTTCATTACGAGAAAAGTTAATTAGAGATCTACATAGTGAATGATTGAGTAGAAACCTGAAAAGAGATAAGACTGTTGCAGGCTTGGAGGGGTAGTACTTTTGGCCTCAATTAAAGAAAGATGTTGATAATTTTGTAAAAAAGTGTTATATACGTTAGGTATCTAAAGGCCAGTCTCAAGATACTGGTCCTTTTTATATGCCTTTATCTGTTTCTAACAATATTTGGGGGAATTTGTTCATGGATTTTGTGTTGGGCTTTCCTTGTACCCAACGAAGAGTCGATTCTATGTTTTGTGATTGTTGACAAGTTTTCTAAAATGGCTCACTTTATTCCTTGCTGGAAGACATCAGACGCCTCTCATATAACCTGATTGTTCTTTCGGGAGGTAGTCCACTTGCATGGAGTTCTTAAATCGATTACATCTAATCGAGATGTGAAGTTTCTTAGCTATTTTTTGTTGACCTTGTAGAAGATATATGACACGTCACTAAACCGCAGCTCAATAGCACACCCCCAAATGGATGGTTAAACAGAGGCCGATTACCAATCGAACTATGGGCAACTTAATACGCAGCATCTGTGGGGATAAGCCGAAGCAGTGGGATTATGCTATGCTACAAGCTGAGTTTGCCTATAACAGTGTCATTCACAATGCTATTGAAAAATCACCTTTCTCTTTGGTATACGTGACCCCTCTGAGAAATGTAATGGATCTAGTTCAACTACCACGAGCCCCATATTTGAGTGTTGTTATCGAGATCGTGGCTAAACAAAGCTCAAGCAGTGCAAAAAATGGTGAGCATAGATGTACCAAAGTATTTATAAAAAGAGATTCAGTGATGTTTTTGCATAAGGAGAGGTTTCCAATAAGAACTTATAATAAGTTGAAGTCTAGAAAGTATGGTACATATAAAGTATTGACAGATATTAGTGACAACGCCTATGTGATTGATCTGTCCAAGGACATGAAGATTTCCAAGACCATTAACGTTGCTGATCTATTTGAGTATCATGTAGAGAAGCCGTTATATCCATATTTGAACCCGATGGCAAGTTCTCTCCAAATAAAATGGACTGATGTAGAACAAATAGCCAAGATATTTTTAGAACAATTGAGCCGACAAAAGTCAAAAAAGAAATCGAGAGATTGATAAAGATTTATTTTTAGAATTTTCTATTTAAAAATTATTTTCTTTTTAGAATTTTCTATTTTAGTGCCGCCTATTTTGGCACGTTAATTTTTTTTCTAGATATGCAGCTAATTTTTAGTTTCTTTTATTGTTAGTCTTAGTGGGCAAAAATAGTCTAAATTGCTACTTTTTTATTACGATTTAGTTTTCTACTAGAATTAGAAGCTTTCTAGTAGTATAAGAAAATGTAAGCCTAAGGGTTCGTCAATCCTATTAATCAATAATATTCAAAATTTTTCTCTTCCTTGGATTCAAGATCTTACTCTTGAAGTCAAGTATTTATCATGTTTGTGAGAACGATATCTAGCCATTGTGATATTTCACTGTCTCATTTTATCTTTTCATAATTTAAGAATTTTTAATTTATATCGAACAAGATCAAAAAAGTATATTCATACTCTTGATCTTTTGCTATGCCTTTGAATTGTCACCCATAACTCTGATACCATTTTTTAGGATTTAATATTAGTAATCCTCAGAGGCAATCAGAAGCACAATCATGCACATATCAAATAAAATATCACATAAAGATTTATATGCTTCGGCACAACCTATCTATATTTACGGGTGGGGATAATTCACTATAATCTATCAAATATACAATTACGATATCAAAATTACCCAATAATCCGACACTATTTAAGCTTTGAAACAAATATTATTTTCCTACTCAATTGTGACCTTAGTGCCCTTGAAATTTTTTCAACTTGCTCTACATCTTTACCTATTTAATTTATTCTTCACACAATCTACTAGAATTACATGGTCTCTATTTATGGGCAGACCTTGAAAATTTTAGCCCTCATATAATTATAAAACCTACACGTATTATACTTCTTGTAAATTCATGATTTAGGCTCAACTCAAATACATGTAAATCAAAATATAATTATATAAGTTTTTCAGAATTTAATACACACACCCAACAATATTTATAAAAATAAAAGACTCTATTGGCAAAAATATAACAATATCAAAAGAATATTTGTATTTATTAATTAGTAGTGCTAAATAAAATACTAATTAGGTAAATATATATTTAGAGAGGACAAATTGTTTCATGCCAAATGAATTTGAATTATATGTTTGTGTGAATTTTTTATAAAAGTGATAAAACTCTTAGAAATATGTAACCCAATTATATGTGAGACAATGCAATATTTGGCATAAAAAGATATTACTATTTAAGGAGAAATTGAGAATGAAAGAATGAGTGAAAGAACAGTTGTGAAGTGACATAACAAAAAGGTGAGACAGATAAGAGAGTTAGGACAGAGAATTCAAAAGCCATTGCTCTGACTTTCTTGTTTGACTTTACAATATCTTCTTCAAAGAAAGCAGTAAAGTTTCCTCTGTGTCTTGACCAGAGGTTGGTGCAAAAATTATTGTTTGCCTTTAAAGTAAATATTTTATATTTTATTATCACATTTTGTACTATGAGTAATACAAGAAGCAATAGATTCATTAGAGTATCCACATTTATGATTAATTAAGTTTTTTTGTTAAAATTTAATAATTTTATTTTTAATCAGTTACTTTTCATTCAATGCTCTTATAATGTTGGCTATTTTAGTTTTGTTTTTTTAAAAAAAAATTTAGACTACTATGGTTTTTTGTCACAAAACTAACCACAAAACGATCAAAGATTTCTCTTCGAAAATCAAAAGCAATGAGAATAGCATTGAAACTATAGAGACATTTCAGTAATATCATCCGATGAATAAAAAAGAAGTGTGTTTATACAAAATATTAGTGTAATAAAAATTACTCTTCTCATAATTAAGCTTTCCTTTGGTGGTGTACTTTTACTAATTTTATGTTTTTTCAGCTCAAGAGTATTAAAAGAAATTCTTTGTCTGCTTTCTGTAAAATATTTTATTGGTCGAGCACTCCCGAACTTATACCAAAAAAAGAAAACTAAACTCATGCTAACCAATAAAGTCGTATACCATTTTGAATCCAAGCTAATTAGCCTTTCTATAAGAACAAATAAACACATTTGAGCCTAACTTAACTCTTATTACTAATGTTTGAAATCTATTTTTTCAGTAAGAACTATGAACTTTCTAATTTTGTACATTTTTAATTAACAAAGTCAAAAACAAAACAAAAAAACAAGTTGCTCGGATAGACCGATTGGTTCAATTCAAGCACCTTTTTGGAGTGGTTGCTTTTGCTGTCGAGTTGTTGGGACGCATCGATTTGTTTAATTCAACTGTTATAACAAAGTCAAAACAAAACATAAAAAACTTACTTCTAATATAATTTTTCCCAAATACTTTCTAAGTTAGGAGCACCACGGGAATTTTCTCCGAACCCCCACCAAATGATTTTTTTAATTTAAATAGTGGGAGATATTATTTTTATATCGATATTTTTAATTAATTACAATATATTGATTTGAATAGGTGACCGCCGCAAATAATATAAGGGCAGACAATAACTTTTCCTTTAATAGTATGACACCTTAGTACCTGACATTCCTGCCTGGAAATTAAACATGTCCATGCCTAGAGAAATTATTAACAAGTAAGCCACCAAAATAAATAAATAATAATAATAATAATTAAAAATTTTAACTTTTGGGTTCATGTTTGATATTAAAAAAAATAACTTTTTAAAGTAAAAAATATGTTTTTAAATATACCGATTAGTTATCTGCTAAACGATAGCTTTTTGTAAAGAAAAAAAAAGTTTGTAAGCTATAATAGTTAATATTTTTTAAAAAGTACAACAACATCAACTATTATAGTTTATAAACTATTTTTTTCTTTTTCTTTTACAAAAAAACTATACACGTTTAAACACTTTAATCTTTATTGATAAAATAACTATAATATGTTTAATTAAAAAGTCAATTTTAATCTTAAAAGTCAAAAGACAAATCAGGACAATATTTTAAATACTATAGTTTTAAAGTAAAAATTAAATGTATATTAAATATTTTAATAAAAAGCAAAAGAAACTACCTTAAATAAATTATCCAAACAATTTAATTTTTTTTCTTTTGTTTTAAAAAAGCTAAATCTCCTAAGATTTAAGCTTTTCTAATATCCAGACAAGTGCTAAGCATACTGTTTGGCATTTCAAAAAAGTTAATTAATATTTTCACTTATTTTTTTAATAAAAAATTTATTCACAACTCCAAAATTTTAAGAAGCTGATAGTATTTTTACAAAATAATTATCTCAAATAATTTAATTTTTTCCTTTCTTTTGTAAATGCTAAACTTCTTAAAAGTTTAGCTCTTTAGATATCACACACAAACAAGTCTTTAATCGATATGTGATAATGGTCGATTAATTTATTTTATTTATTCTTAATTTTAGTGATTTTTTTTAGTTTTTAGTTAAATTTTCTATTTTTTGATTCTTTATATTAAGACGAATCAAGAAATATAAAAAAATTTAACCAAGAATTTTAAAATTAAATAAGAAAAAAATGAATCAAATAAACTAATAAGTTATCTTTGTTTTTATTTATTTTGTTTTTAGTGAATTTTTTAATTAATATTTTATTTTTTTATTTTTTTAACTTCTCTCGTCGATACAAAATTGGCTTAGTTTAATAATTAATAAATAAATAAACCAAAGTTATTATTTTATTTGTGATAAAATGGGGGAAGTTAGCTTATTTTAATTTTTTTAATCTTTTTTATATTTTGACGAGAGTAACCAAAAAATTAAAGAATCAATTGAAAGGAGAAAAAGTCTACAAAGATGAAAATAAGCTAAAATAATTCTTTATTGATTATTCTTTTATTTTTCTAAATCTTTTTATTTTTATCTAATATTCTATAGTACTTCTTAACTTACTTAAGGTTTAAAAAATGATCAATAGACTAAAAATGTATTAAACCAAAAATAAAATAAAATAAAATAAAATAAAAATTAAGTTTAAAAGCCATATTCATTGGCCTTATTTGGTTGTCGTCCTCTTTTCCCTTATCGTAGGGAAGAGAGGACGAGAAAGAAGAGGTAGGTCACATCATAGGACATATTGGAAAAGGGATAAAGAAACAAGATAAGACAGATGAAGGGGATGTGAGAGGGCAGCGATAGGGAGGGAAAGCATAAGGGGGAGACAACAGAGGGAGTAATTATTTGGTGCTCCTAAAGTTTCATGTAGTAAGTCCATATG
The DNA here is from genome assembly GCA_034768845.1 of Heliamphora exappendiculata. Lineage (NCBI taxonomy): Eukaryota > Viridiplantae > Streptophyta > Magnoliopsida > Ericales > Sarraceniaceae > Heliamphora > Heliamphora exappendiculata. Next base: position 5,921 of record JAOTRH010488539.1, read on the forward strand.
ATACTTCCATCTATTATGGTAACGACAAATTTTACGGTAGAGATATAATGACTCACTTTTATTAAGTAGTTCAGAGATAAATAGTGACTCACATTATATAGGTTACGATCATTTGTTTGCTGGGAGTATCACATAGTATTATATGCATGGTACTCCGAAAGTATCTAATAATTTTCCTAACAGAGAGGGGACGAGTTCGCTGATGGCGAATGGTAGGGTGCCTAAGGGTGCACACGGTCTGAATTGGACCAATTTTTCAAAAAATCAAGAATCGGACCGTTCATAACGGTTTAAGGTTTTTTAGAACCGTTCAAGTAACGGGACTGGACCGAAACCGATCCGTGACAACGGATTGAACACGGTTCGATTAACGGTTCCAAAGCAAAATGCATTCCCAACCAAAATTCAACACGATAGATTCCCAAGAAAAAAAAATCTGAATCCTTTCCCAAGCAAAATCAAAATGCAGCCATGAGCCATTCACTGATCAGAAGAAAAAATATCAAGGAAAATTAAAATGCAGCTATTCAACAGTGAAATCAAATATTCAAAATGAGTTTTTAAGTTTTGAGCTTTAAATTTTTCATCTTATGCAAAATCAAAGTGCAGCCATTCAACAGTGAAGAATTGAGAGAAGACGAGGAAGAGACGAACCCAAGTGGCGACAGAGAGAGATCGGCGATGAAGAGAGGCGTCCGAGAGAGATCAGTGACAGAGAGAGGCATCTGAGAGAGATTGGCGACAGAGAGAGATCAGCAATGAGACGATGACGAGACGTGAGTTATGAGAGAGATCGACATCGTCCATCGTCGTACGTCGTACGTCGTACGTTGCTGTCCGTCGTATGCCTTCGTGCCCTTGAGGAGTTTCTCCGTCGTCCATCTTCGTACATCGTCGTCCATCGTACACCATCGTGCCCTTGAAGAGTGTCTCCATCGTCTGTCGTATGCCATTGTGCCCTTGAGGAGTTCCTCTTTCTCCATTGTGGCTGACTAGCTGGGTTACTTCGATGCGGCGCTAAATAGAATAAGAGAAGACTAAGGGAATGAAATTAAGGTTGCTCATTAGATAATAGCTGGGTCTGGGTTGGGCTGGAAATTATAATTAGAAAATTATTAACATATTTTATTTATTTACATAATTTTCCCGGTTCGGTTCGGTTCTAAACCGGAACCATAGAGTGAAAATCGAGAATCGAACCGTGGTGTACGATTTTTTATTTAAGGGAACCAGAACCAAACCGTTCAGTTAAAAAACCGAGCCGCTGGTTTATACCAGTTTGGATCAATTTTACAAATTAATTGGTTAATTTGAACAGCCCTAAGTGTGCCTGAAAATGGACAGTGACAGAATTAAGATCTTTCCATTGAAGATCCCAATACTCAAAAAAAAAATAGTAAAAAGTTGTTTATCCATAAAATAGTATAAACTTGTATATAAAAATGATTTTTTAGAAGAAAAAAAATGGAAGGACCGTGGCCCCAACTTTCCCCATCTTTGTCTGTGCACTCCTCTTTGTGTGCTAATGAAGGTGGGAAAGATGGAGGTGGAAGATTTGGGTTTGAAAGATATTTTGAGAATTTTACATTTAAAATAAAAAAATTTAAGAAAAAAAAGGATATAGTGCACTTAAATAGTGGAAATAGAATCACCCAAAATCGTTAAACCCCCGTGATAACTTTCATAGTCGCATTATTCCACACTCTTCATACTATTCATAACCAATAGTAGTTGGATGAATTATTTTACATTTAAAGATGTACTGGTGTATATGGTGAGGTGGCGATTAAACTAAATATGAGCAAATCTTACGATTGGGTGAAGTAGAATTTTTTGAAACTTAGGATGCAAAAATTGGTTTTCAACCAAAGATGTATTGAGCTTAGTATAGGATGTGTGAGCTATGTAAAGTATAGAGTACTAATTAATGGTATACCATAGGAGTAATCCTTGAGCGTGAAACGAGATTTGTTTCAGTGCTCAGATTGTGGGTGTTGCTTGTAGCGCCGAAATTTTGAGTTTAATTCAAAAATATAGAAAATTCAAGAGTTACTTTGAAAATTTTTAATACCTTGAAAACTAAAAGATTTTTAAAAACCCTTTTTGTGAAAAATAAAGTTACCACTTGATTTTTGAGAAAAATCAAGAAAAATAAAAATGAGTCACTGATCTTTAAAACGTTTAACCAGATAAAACAAGGGTTCGGGGGTTAAGGTACTAATCGGGAAAGGTGCTAGATACCCTATTCGCCCAACCGTGAGGTTGACCTCTACTAATCATCATTGATTCTTTAATTATATTTCTCAAATGCACACAAATATAAAAAAATGGGCAAAGAGAGAATATCCAAAATTGAACATTGACAATACATAATCTAATATATAAACATACCAAAACGTCAACCAAATGTAAAAGAGACTCTAAATCCTAAGTATGCAAAGTCTAACTAAATGATACATGGCACAAACTGTATGGTACGATTATAAGATGCTATTGATTAATCTAAACTAACAAACTCTAATCACAACACTAAGTAAGCATAACATGATTCTAAACTAAAATAAAGCAATTCTACGAGTCTTAAACCTCTACTCTCAATTTTTACCGTTCTTCTCTCCTTTTCATTTATTCCTTGCTTTTTTTTCTCACAAATTTCTCATTTTATTGATTTCTCTCAGTTTTTACCTCTAAAACTCTTTTTGTAGATTTGGCTGATAAAAAAGGTAAACTTTATACAAAAACTGACCACATATAGGTACAATGCCATGGCTCTTATCTATCGTCCTTACTATCCAGTATGCACTACTGAGACAGCTTGAAAGTAGTACCTTTCTTCTCTCACGATAGCTAACATCACTTAGCAGTGCTCTTGGTGGCGGATCCCTACTATGACCTTGACCACTATGGACCATCCTGGCATCTTGTTAATCGACCTCAAACTGTCTACTTTCTACTATCCTCACCAGATCATGAGGCAGTTTGTTCGTAGTCAGATCATATTCCGTGGCGCTCGGGGTCGTATGTACTCGTCTTTCCTTCAGGTCCCATTTTTAGCGAAATATTAATAGGTTTGGCCATCTCGTTCACTGATGGAGATGTAGGAACTGCAATACTCGAAGCTTCCCATGGAGTATAAGGCGTGATTGATCCAGGATAAAGAGAAAAGTGATAAAAAAAAGAAGGAAAACAGGAGTCAAATAAGAGGAAGATTTGAGGGACCTGCTTTGCTTTTTAAAATCTCATAACTTTCTTTTATTTTTTAGAGTTTAGGACTTGTGCACCCGTCTTATTTCCAAAACTCTGTACTTGATGAAGTAGCAATGAAAATCCCACAATGGTCTTGAAAAAGGTTATCAATTATCTAAATTTTTTTGATTTTTGCAATGTGAATGAATTTATTATCAAAACTCAAAGACAAATTTGCATTGATCTTTACTTCGATTCAATGCTGGTTAAAACAAAGAAAGTGGCCGAACTTCTTGAAAGAAGCTATCTACGTATCCCAAAAAGTAGAATTAAGCCGTAACATAATTCGGGCTCGGTTTACTCTCGAATATTAATACTCTACTTTTCTGGTGCCCTAATATTTTGCCAAGATCACCTTTTTGGGTTTTAGACCTTGCAAACTGTTCTAACTTTTATCTGGGTCGCCCTTTCAGTTTTCAATCCAGCGAGCTTTTATTTTATTTTTTATTTTTTCAAAGGTAGTATTTTTTGAGCTGGTACAAGCTGATTAGAGTAGAGAATGTATCGCTATCCAGATCAATAATGATTACTGCACCACCAGTCATGATAATTTTGATTAGAAACAGCCCGAACCAATTTGGCTTGAACTTACCCCTTGGATCAAATATAGGAGCCCTAATCTCCTTAAGAACCAAGTCACCTTCTCAAGGATCCCGGGTCTTGAATTTTTTGTTGAACGCTCTTGCTATCTTCCTTTGATACCCTTATATATGAAATTGAGCCTGTAACCTTCTTTCGTCAAACAAGAGTAACTCCTCCATTCAATTCTTCTGTCATTTTGCCTCTGGGATGTTAGCCTCAGCCACTACTCTTAACGAACGGATTTTCATTTAAATGGAAAGCATAGCTTCCATCCCATACACTAATGAGTAAGGCGTGGTTCCTGTTGAAGCTCTAATGGATGTTTTATATCCCCACAATGCAAAGGTAGATGTTTCAATGAATCTTTATGTGAGCTAATCATCTTTTGTAAAATTTTCTTTACGTTCTTGTTTGCTGCTTCAATTGCCCCGTTGGTTTGTGGCCGATACGATGATGACTTGTGGGCCACTATCCGATTTTCTTCAAAAAGATCCAAGACCTTGCCTTGGAAGTGAAAACTGTTGTCTGAGATAACCTCGTGAGCAACCTCATATCGACAAATGATATTATGCTTGATAGATTTGGTGACGTGAGAGGCTTGCAACACCGAATAAGAGGCAGCTTCTACACACTTGGTGAAATAATCAATGGCCACTAAAATGAATTTATGACCATTTGAAACCTTTGGTGTTATCCTGCCAATCACATCAATGACCTATACTAAAAACGGCTATGGCGACATCAGGTTATACAATTGGGATGGGAGAACATGCATAAGGTTTGCATGGATCTAACACATATGGCACCTTTGCACAACTGTATACAATCTGTCTCTATTGTCATCCAAAAATATCCTTGTCGTATGATCTTCTTGGCTAACATATTTTCACTCATTGGAGGCCCGCAGACTCTAGCGTGTATCCCTTTCATCAATTCTCAACTTTCTTCACTGCTGACACATAGCTTATTAACCCCGGAATGCCCTCGTTTGCACAACTTTCCTCCACAAATGACAAATTGTACAGTTAATCTCCTTATTGTTCTTTTGTCCTTTTTGCTAGCAAACTTAGGGTATTCTCATTTCTCCACAAAGTTCTGAATATTGAAATACTAAGGGGGTTCGTCTGTACTTTCTTCAATTGCTGCCGTTATCCAATATGCTAGTTTTCTCTTCTGCTCAATTATCAGTGGCCTCATCCTGACCCCAAACGGTATGTCAATCATTGATGCTAGAGTAGTCAATGTATCGGCGAACTTATTCTGCAGTCTTGAAACATGGGTAAAAACCACTAATTTGGAACATGGTATCAACTTTTCAAGCTCTTGATGATAGAGAATTAAAGTTATGTCTTTAGCCTTCTATTCTCCTCTTGCTTGTGAAACAACCAATGCTTAATCTCTAATGACTTCCAGTTTCTTTTCCCCTAGTTCTAGGGCTGCCTCTAACCCAGCTAAGCGCGCTTCATACTTAGCTTGGTTGTTAGTAACTTCAAAGTTGAATTTCAAAGACAGGAGAACATGCGACTCGTCAGGAGTGACAAGGAGAACTCATATTCCATAGCCATACTGATTGGATGCACCATCAAAATAAGAGTCCATTTTTCGTTCTTGACTCCCATGAGCTGCTCATCCGAAAATTAGAACTTGACGTCTTCGTCTCCTTTGATTGGTTGATCTGTTAGAAACTCTGCTACCGCTCTGCCCTTTACTGATTTTTCGATGACATACATGAGATCAAACTCTAGCAACAATAACAACCACCGAGTCAGCCTTCTTGTTAGTGTAGGCTTCTCGAACAAGTACTTTAATGGATCCATCCAAGAAATTATATTCACTGTGAAAGACAGCATGTAATGCCTTAATTATCGAGAAGCCCAAACCAAAGTCCAACTTGTCTTCTCCAGCGACGTATATCGTATCTCGAACCCATTCATCTTCTTGCTCAAGTAGTAGACTGCCTTCTCAATTCTAGTTTCTCCTTCTTGTGCCAGCATGCATCCCATAGCCAAATCAGTCATCGACAAGTAGAGAATCAGCGGCTTATTGGGCTCGAGATGAGCCAGAACATGCGGGTTTTGCAAGTACTAATGCACAGCTTCAAAGGCGTCTTGGCATTTCTGATCCCATTTAAAGTTGACCCCTTTCTTCAGCAGGCAAAACAACGGCTCACGGGTGGTTTTCATCTTAGCTATGAATCAGCTGATGAACTGTATCTTGTCCAGAAAGCCCCTGACTTCTCGCTCGATTTTTGGAGAAGGCATTTTCATGATTGTTTTGATTTTCAACAAATTGACCTTAATGCTCCATTGAGTAATCATAAATCCGAACATTTTGCCTACTATGACCCCGAAGGCACACTTCTGTGGGTTGAGCCGCATCTTGTATTTTTTTATCCTTTCAAAAAACTTCTGTAGTGCTACAATATGGTTGTCCCGATCCTTGAACTTCACTATCATATCATCTACATACACCTTAACTTCCTTATGTATCATATCGTGTAGCAAAGTAGTGGCATCCCTTTGATGGGTTACCCATGCATTCTTCAAATTGTTTGGCATCACACGATAACAATAGGTGCCCAAAGGTGTAGTGAATGTCGTCTTTTCTCTATTTTTGAGGTCCATTAAAATCTGATTATACCCAAAAAAATTATCCATAAATGACAAGAGGACGTGCCCCGTTGTACTATCTACCAAGACGTAAATGTGCGGCGGTGAAAAATCGTTCTTTAGGCTAGCCTTGTTGAGATCCCAAAAAATCACACAAACTCTGATATGTCCATCCTTCTTCAAGACCAGTACAATATTTTCCACCCACTTCGAATATTTGGTTACCATGAGAAAACAAGCATTAATCTGTATGGTGACTTATTCTTTGATCTTTAGTGCCCATTTTGACCATATTTTTCTAAATTTCTGCTTGATTGGTTTAGCATCAGGATACAAAAGAATATGGTGTTGGACAATCTCGGGATCAATACCGGACATATCCTCGTAAGACCATGTAAAGACGTCTTTGAATTTTTTTAATAAAATTATTAATTGCTCATGTTCAACTAAAGATAATGAAGAACCGATTTGAACAATTTATGGATTAGTTTCATTATCCAGATTAATTGATAAAATTTCTTCAATTATAGGTTGAGTGTGCATTTCTTCTTCTTTTTTTATTAAAACTTTTATTTTTTAGGAGACAACCCGTCGAATTCAAAATTATCAAAAAGTGCATAAAATAAATTAAACGAAGATGAGTAAACAAAAATCTCGTTCATTTCATTGATGTTAAAAAGAGATGGAACTACAAATTCAAAAGCAAAAGGAGAAGATGATGCACGGACAGACGTGCCCTCAGACTCGACATCCAGCTTGTCAGAACCAAGCAAAAACTCACACAACATGGACTCGAACCCAAGACATGTATCATGAAAATTACAATACTCCAAAGACCAATTTTTAACATCTTTTGATGCCACATCCACGATGAGCCTGATATAATCAACTGGTGCGTCATAGCCCATCATCAAGCAGTTCTAGTCAATTATGTGCATCTGGTTACTGAACAAAGCTTCCATACTAATGCTGTCCAGCTCGTCTTCCCAATCTTCTTTCCCCTAAATCTTCTTTCCCCTTTCCTCTTCAACGGCTTCCTCCTACTCTGAATCAGATAATTTGTGACTGAAGAAGATCTCCAGCCCTGACAACCTCTGGTTAGTCTTCTCATCAAACCATGGTTCTGGAAAACCACAATAAGAAAAGTCTTCACCCTTCTTGACGAAGTAACCGTTCAATGTTCTGGAGTATTTGGCCTTCTTTCCTCTATGTCCCTTCCTTGGTTCTCCTAAATCCTCTTTTGTTAGTTTATAACCCATACCAAAACGTTGTGAGCATGGTATCACCTGAATGGGTTCTGAGATGCCTTATTATTGATGTCCTAAACCCCATCCTAGGAAAATAAGGCATACGCCTCATCATCGTAACAGCATTGGGGTTTATATAGCTTTCCTCCTCTTTCAAGAGCATCTGCACCATCTAAGCCTCATTAAACTAGAAATCGCTCAGGAAAACATCCCCCTCTCCATGTTGAACTTTCAAAAGACTGGAGCCGTCCTCCCTTGGGGGTTAGATGATGTTCTTTCCTTAAATAGTTAGCACTGTCTCATTTTTAATCAGTTTTAGTTTTTGGTAGAGGGTAGAAGGTACTGCTTGAATGTTTATATCATAGAGCCACAGTCTTCCTAACAGCAGATTAAAAGACACTAGAATATCCAACATACGAAATTCTACAGAAGTCTCCAATGACCCAATTGATACAGCAAACGACACCAACCCGAGTACGTATCGCCTCGTATTATCATAGGCCCTAACCCCTTGATCACTAGGCATGAAGTAATCCGATTTTATTCCCCAACAAACTGTTGTTCGAAGCGAACAAATGTTCAATGCTGACCTATTATCAATAAGGGTGATCGAGACTCATTTTTTAAGTACTTAACGGTGATATGCAGGGGTTTGTTGTGATTTCTTTCTTCCAGCAACAAATTCTTATCAAAAAAGGAAATTACCCCGGGCTCTGTAGCTAGCAAAATGAGCCCAATCAGTTGTTTCGAGGTCGTGTCTATCGAGACGTTTGCTTTATTTAGAACCTTCAACACAGCCTGTCATTGCTTGTGCGAAGCCATCAACAAACCCCAGATACTGATGTTAGCTTGGGTTTTTTTTCAATTGTCTTAGCATAGCATCGTCTTCGTCTTCTTACTCCTTCTCCTTTCATTTTCCACTTTCTTGTGTGTTCTCTAGTTGAACAGGCTTAAAGTGGCGTCTACTCTTAGTCAAGTGCTCAACACCTTCCTCGGGATCCCATAAACCCGGCACAGTGTTTTCAGCCTATTTGACCTCGACGATGTACGAAAAACACTCAAATTCCCACAAATCATCTAGATCGGTGCATTTTGGCCTTCCTTTCCTTTCTTCCTCGTCTTCAATTGCCCACGTACTGTCGACGTCTTCCAACTCCCCAATGTCTTCTCCTGTGTATCCCACTTGTTGTTCCCGAGCAGCCGAAAACTCAATCTACTCATCCTCTCTGACTTTAACACCATTCGAACTAACCAGTAGGACTACATTTCGTCAACATAGACTTCCCCTTCAAAAAGATGAGGAAGAGAAACACCATCTAGAACGTGGCCGAATCTGTATGGCTGTATCGGGTAATCTAACGACCAGTCATCATTGTCATTGCGTTCCTCCTGATTGTCTACCTGAGCCACTATTTCATATCCATCACAGGCTATGTCGTGCCATTCTCCTACTTCACACCCATTCCCATCCATAATTAGTGAACAAGACGATTGATCTTCAACAATTAGAACATACAGGCGTGGCACATATGCTGGACAGATATAACAGGTAGGATCTTCTGGCTGCCCCAGATAAATACAATTCACATCGGCCTGCTTAACATAATTCGACAGTGGATTGGTTGTGACATTCGGCTTCTGAATAGCAGAGGGAGGTGGAATGATCATGTTATCAATGAGGTCTTGTATTTCTTGGAGGAGTCTTAGGCAATTATCAGTCAAATGTCTGTGGCTCTAATGGAATGCACAGTACTGAGAAGGGTTGTATCTTGATGGTAAGGGGTTCGGTAGCGGCATTGGATCAATAAGTTTTATCAACTCCTTTTCGACAAGTCGATTCAAGGTTGTAAACAGAGGTATGTTGAGGGGAGTGAAGACTTTCCTCGGCATCTTTTGCTGCGGCAGTTGGTTATTTCTAGGTGGTACAAAAGACGAAGAGTTTGGTTGTTCGGATTGAGGGTTTAAAAGGTTCACTTCATTTGACCGAAAAATAAGATTTGCAGAGAGGGTGGGCTGATTTTGATTCGAATTGTTGGCAGGGTAAGGTCTTCTCTGTTTCTGACTTGGCTCGGCTTTCTCTATGTTTCCCGACTAGATTGCGTCTTCAATTTGAACCCTAGCGTCGAAAAACTGATCAAAAGTGAAGAGCAGTTGTGTGATCAAATAGCGCTTCAGAGGGGATTGCAAGTTCTTTACCACAATTCTTACTTGCTCCTTTTTCGTCGGTCGATTCGTCATTTTAGCCAATTTTTCTCTCCAACGAGTCAAGAAATCCACAAACGATTTTCAGTCCTCTTGTCGGGTGGTTTCAAGTTATCGGGTAGTTACGTCATGCTATACATTGTAGCTATACTGAATACTGTGGCGATATCTTCCTATGTTCTGGTCGTGGCAACATCAAGAGAAAAGATTCACTTCTAGGATGTCCCAAAAAGAGATCAATGGAATAGCTGGGCTTTTAACTAATCTTTGATCCCCATAAAAGAGAGGGTACCGAAGTATATTCTCACATGAATCAGAGGGTCACCAATTCCATCGAACTTTGTTATTTCTGGCATCTTGAACTTTTTTGGCAGCTTAGCATCTGGGAATAAGCACAAGCCTCCCACATCCAGCATATACTCCTCCACTCCCTTTGCCTTCCTCAGCACATTTTCTATCCTATCAATCTTTTTTATGAGCGCAGATTCCTTATATTGGGCTATATTTTTCTCTTTTACCATGACTTGATGAGGAACCTGAGATGATACGGCAACCTATGGTCCATCTTAACCCTAATTATCACACCAAGAATCCTCTCCGTTTTCATTTAGGTCCTCCTGCTGCTCATTTACACCTGAAAAACGAGCTTGAATCGGTCGAATCTGTGTTTGATACTGAATCTGAGCCTGAGTTTGTTGTTCAACTGCTCTCTGTATCACAAAAATCGCCCTCATCGGACTTCCAAGTTCACTTCATTCTCTGCCATCTCATACGGTTCCACAGTCTGTCCGGATATCTTGTAAAGTCTTCCTGTTACTGATTTGGCCTAAACACGCACTGGATGCGATAAATCCGACTCAATGATCTAAAATCAGAACAATTCTGAAAACCCGAGAGGGAAGAAACAAGGATCAGAAACTTTTCAGACAGATCTCTGATAAACAATTGCAGAACAACTGACTGCGAGCAGCAAAATAAAGGAATGCCCCGACCGGGCCCAAACTAACAAAAAACCAAAAAGCACAGCACTAGAAACCTCGAAAGAGAAACCCAAAAACTAACCTAACACTATACAAAGGATCACCGGGATAGAGGTTTAACCAAAGGTTCTACGAGAAAAACCGAACAGCCCTCGGAGAGAAAAACAAATCTAAACCAAACGAAACCCTAAGCCAAAACCCGAACAAGAGTCTAAGAAAGAAAGCAAGCCTAAACAAATCCAAAGGTACTAAAATGACATCCAGGGTAGAGCCCCCGGGAGAGAAAAATAGACCGAGGTTAAGACTAGAACCTTGGTAAAAATCTTAGAGGAAAACTATTCTAAAACGAACAAAAGCCAGGAGCAAATTTGAGCCAAATCCCAGGAAAAAAACTATCCTCAGCCAAACAAACAAACAAACAAAAGGTCCTAAACAAACACAAACAAATATACCATTAAACAAAAAAAAAATTAATCCTACTGGTTACACACCTAATGGAAGGTTCTAAACTACTATATATAGAAAAGGCCAGATTGGTCAAAACTCTTGGTACCTTCTGAATAGAGTCAAAAATATATCTCTCATGCCTGGTGCAGGACATGGTCTAATGGTAGGCAATAACTCTTTTGCCGCACTTAAAGGAGCGTACGGCCAAAAGGCTTGCCCGCCTTCCCGATATAGTCCTGAGACAGTAAACTGACCAAGGTATCGGGTCAACCAAGCAGAGGGCTGAGAACAATGCAAGATACGTGCGAGAATGCAAATGAGAAAGTCAAATTAAGAATCAATAAAGTTTTTGAGTCTAGCTCTCTTATTTGATTTTGTAAATCAGTCCCCAGTGGAGTCGCTAGAAAATACTGTGGCGCCGAAATTTTATATTTAATTCAAATATATAAAAAATTCAAGAGTTATTTTGAATACTTTTAATACCTTGAAAGCCAAAAAAAATTTGAAAATCTTTTTTCGTCAGAAATGGAGTCACCACTTCGTTTTTAAGAAAAAATAAAAAAATAAAAATGAGTTACTGATCTTTGAAACATTTAACGAGAGAAAACAAGGATTCGATGGGCTAAAGTATGAATCGGGGAAGGTGTTAGGCACCCTATTCGTCCAACCGTGAGATTGGCCTCTACTAATTATCATTAGTTCTTTAATTATATTTATCAAATGCATGCAAATACAAAAGATTTGGGCAAAAATAGAAAATCTAAAATCGAATAGTGAAAATGCATAATCTAGTATGTAAACAAACCAAAACGTTAACCAAATATAAAAGAGACCCTAAATCCTAGGCCATGCAAAGTCTAACTAAAAAATACATTGCACAACCCGCATGCTACGATTATAAGATTCTATCGATTAATCTAAACTAACAAGCTCTAATCATAACACTAAGTAAGCATAGAATGATTCTAAACTAAAATAAAGCAATTCTAAGAGTCTTAAATCTCAAAGATGCTAATAGACACTAAAAAAAAGCATACTGGACATCATTGTAGACATCTCAATTTGATCTCGCCTAATTTTAAGTTGATTCGAGTGAATTCGATGATGAAATTAGATGGAATGGTGTTTCTAAACTATCCTCAGAAAATTATCCAAGCTTAGTATTCAAGCCAGATGATCAAAACCTTCAAACCAATGAACCTACCTTGAATCGGCAACTTTAGCCCTTGAGCCGCCATTTTTTAACATTTGGGTCACCAACTCCATTGTGGTGACTGTCATGTGAACCTTTTGGAAACCCTAGACAAAGTGGCGACCACCACATTAGAACCTTGGGGTCACCAACTCCATTGTGGCGACTTCCAGAAGAAACCTTTAGAAGCTTGACTTTAGTGGCGATCGCCAACTCCCAGCCTGGTAACCGCCAACTCTAAATGGCCTTATGTGTCCAAAAACGTGCCAGCACCTTATTGGTCGATGAAATTTATAAATACCGTACCTCTTGTACGATTTTGAGAGGACAATTCTGATGTCAGAATTGTGACGAGTTAAAAGGCAATAGAGTTCTGATACCGAAACTCTGCTAGAATACCGAAGGAGAACAATCACTGATACCCGTTGAGTTCTCAACTTACCTTTACATTTGGATTGGAGCATTGCCCAAGAATTGGATTATTGATCACCGCTTGAGGATTCACTTGCGATCCAAGTATTTTGTTTAGATTCTCGACTTTTCTCTCTCCACTTTCTATCTCTTGGAGTGGCCAAGTTAGTTTCAATTTCAATTCGCATATTTTATTCATCCGTGTAGTTAATTTAATTTATCACTGAATTTGCAGAATTGTAAGTATGTGATCAATGAGTATAATTAGTTTAGATTGATTTGGTTAATTCTCACTAAAATCAAAAGTTATCTTAGCTGTTATTTTTATTCACATTACACACTTGTATTTTGGTTACTTTTGAAAATTCATCAAAATAGTGCCAATATATCCAGCAATTGCGATTTACAATGCCGTAGTTGTTTCATTTGGTGCACTAATATTTATACGGTCGTAATTGCTAATATTTTGCCCGTATCTTAATATTTTCTAATTAAATAACAACTATTACATCCTTATGTAATAATCGTTATTTTCGTAGGTTTAAATAATATATCTTTTCTTTTATTATATTTTATTATATTTTGATGAAATTGATAGTAAATCTTTTTATGAATTAATTTTTTTAGTAGCATTTTTTATTGCTTAATTAGCATGAAATCCACATTTGATTAGAATTTAAGAATTTTGAAGCACGTTTCACTTTGTTTAATATCATGTTTAGAATAATTAGGTTGCTGGACAATATTATATGCAATTGTGATTAGAATCTAGAGAATTTTAGAATTACATTTCTTTTGATTTAGTATCATGTCATATTTATGTTAGTTTAGGTTATTTTGTGATGTAATGCGGTTTGCTCCATGTATCATTTAGTTAGAAATTACATGCCATTAGAGTTAGAATTTTTTTTACTACTTGTTTTATTTAGTGTTCTATATACATATGTTATGTATTTTTTCTTACTTGATTTTGAATGTTCTCTTTTTATCTCTATTTTCTGTATTTGTATACACTTAAGAAATCTAATTAAAAATCAATGATGATTAGTAGAGATCAACCGCACGGCTGAGTGAACGAGGTACCTAACACCTTCTCCGATTCGTACCATAGCCCCCAGACCCTTGTTTTCTCTGATTACCGTTTTAAAGATCAGTGGCTCATTTTGTTTTTCTTGATTTTTTTTAAAAATTAAGTGGCGACTCTATTTTTCAACAAAAATAGTTTTAAAATTTTTGATCTTCAAAGTGTTAAAATATTTTTCAAATATCTCTTGAATTCTCCTATTTTTAAATCAAAATCCTAAATTCCGGCACCACAATTATACAGAATACTGTAATCAACAAAATCAAGATACTGGAATAGAATTAAGCTATTAGAAATAAACAAAGGTTGCGACCGTAACATATAAATATTGCGGTTTCAAGGAAAATAGGGTGAAAGTGCACGAGCACAACATTGATTGTTGCGACTATGAGGATGTTAGTGCCAAAATGCCACAACCGCAACTTTGATTGTTGCGACCACTGGGTTTGTAGGCACTATGTTGTTAAATTTTAAGAAACGTTGTACTGGGGTGTGAATGTGTGATACAAACAGAATATAATTAAAATTATTTTTTGATCAAATTACTATGATAGTTAATCAAATTCCTCAAAATTAAACATGCTCTTAACTATTCTACATTAGTAATCAAATATTACAATTTATCATGCAAATGAGGAATCAAAGCAATTGACACTATCATCGCATGTCATAAGAATAAAGAAGGCAAGTTTGAAAGTAGAAGACTAAAATTAACTCGACTCCTCCACGAGGATGAGAAATGTGAAGGGAGAAAAATCGGGGTTCTAACAAAATACTCGAAATGCGACAATCTAAAGGAGTCCTCAAGTCGTGGAATGCAGAATCGTCAGTCCAATCCTAGAGAAGCAGTCCAATTCCAGTATTTGAGTCAAAATCGAGCAATAGTATGAATCGGAGTGTGAATCGGGAGTACAGCAAAGTATCGGTGTACCTCAATTATACTCTATAAAGCGACGGCGTATTGACGTCAAAATTCGTCCTCGATAAAGCAGCAGTATATCGACATCAGCCAAAAGTGTCCCTCAAATCGTACCAAATGTATGTTTATATAGAACATGCCAACCAATGAGGTGTTGCCACGTTCAAAGCTCATATTAGGCTAAAAAATGTTGCGGTCACCACCTTCGAAGGTTGCAACCATGAGGATCAAGGTTGCGCCCGTAACAAAGTTCAAGGTTTTTAAGAGATTCACATTGCGGTCGCAACAATCAACATAACGGTCACAAGGTTTGAAGGTTGCGGGTGAATTACTTGGGCCAGTGAACAACTAGGTCGTAAGGTTTGAAGGTTGCGGCTTCAAGGTTCAAGAACTGTGATCTTGTGGTTTAATTTCACGGAGTACTGGATTTGAATTGCTTCCTGGCAATCGTTCAGAAACATCATTCTATTCGATTTTTATCATCGAATTCACTCGAATAAGCCTAAGATTCGACGAGATCAAATTAGGGTGTCTACATTGAGTTTTGGGGTATTTTTTATTTCGAAATTGTACGCTTTACGATTATAATAGATTATCTTTCGCACCCGTAGACGTAGGTAGGTTGTGTTGAACCACGAAAATCTTTATATAATTTTTAATACTAGTGTGTTTATATATTTACTTTCGTTTTCGTTCAAAAATTAATTATTTAAGGAGAAAAGGCTGTGTGCACCAATTTGTGGGGCACATCTATTTGGTCTTATAGTACTGCTTTAGGCAGTAAAAGAAAGAAATCAAAAAAAAGGATCAAAAAAATAAATCTTTCATTTTATTTTAGATTATATCTTATTTAAATCAAAAATAGTACAAGTACTCTCGTAGCGTTGCTAATTTTCTAAATATTAATGATTTGTTCAGTAATTCAAAAATATTACAAATCTCATTAAATTTCTCAAAAATTATATGTGAAAATCAAACGTGAATTGCTTCTAGTTTTGCTTTTTTTTAAAAAAAAAAAATAATAAGTTTAGTTCTAGGCTTCGATATATTAATAATTATTTATTATATTTTATTAATCTAATTGTAATTATGTTATTTGCAAAATAGTGTACCATTGTATAATACATTAATATATATTTAAAAACTCATATTTATGAATTATGACCCAACTCCAAGGCCTAGTCTCAATCGATGGACCAAAAGATGAAATAGTGACAAAAATATGTGGAGCATATGCATTAGGGTTGGTCGGCTCCGAATTAATTATTTTATTTTATGTTTATTAAGTGAGATTTGACGGCTAAAAATAATTTTATAATTTTTAATTATTTTTTTCGTTCATTTGATAGTTAAAAATAACTTTATAACTTTTATTAAATTTTTCATTTCACTCTAATTAAATATAAATTAAAATTGTGAGACCGAGTTTTTTTTAGACTAAAATTTTTTACTTTGTTCTTTTTAATAAAAATTTCCCTAAAAAAATATTTTCCATGACATGAAATACACAACATAATGTAAAAACTCTCCGTACTCAATAAATCACAAACTAAGAAAAAAAAACTATTTTTTTATCTAAGGGCTTATAGAAAAAGCATTTTAAAAAAACAAACAAAATCTTACTTCAAAGGCCTAACCAAATTATATATATATATATATAGGTCTTAATTATAAATGGTTGAATAAAATGCTATTTTCTTATAAGCTTATTAACAAAAAAAAAAAAACAAGACTTTTTCACCTAAAGGCTCAACAAAATGAAAAATATATATTTTTAAATATAAAAGTCACAAAAAATAGAAAAAGGCAATGAAATTAATAAGTAAAGAGAACATCTCATTTTAATTACAAGTTATATATGAAATAGATTTTAAATAAGAAATTCCAATGTACAATACCCAAAAAATACAAATGCCTCATTTAAAATATAGCCTAAGGAGGCCCGGAAAGGAATTGGGCTTGCCCCTAATGCTCGGATTCCTAACTAGTTTAAAAATTAATTTTTTTATATTTTAGTATTTTTAGATAAAAAAATAAATTGAATTTAAAATAAATTGTTTATAAATTTAACTTATAAGTTAGTTTTTTTTAAGTTAATTATTTAGATAAAAATTAATTTTTTTATTTTTTATTTAAAGTTGATAATTTTATTCTTTTATATATTTAATATTAATAATTATATATAATTTGTAGTAATAATAAATAAATTATGAATAAAATATATTATTGTATGTTAAAAGTGGTAAAAGTTTGATTTAAATGTTTTAAGAATTTGTGTTTTAATTTAGCTTTTTATTTTT
Organism: Heliamphora exappendiculata; assembly: GCA_034768845.1. Classification (NCBI taxonomy): domain Eukaryota; kingdom Viridiplantae; phylum Streptophyta; class Magnoliopsida; order Ericales; family Sarraceniaceae; genus Heliamphora; species Heliamphora exappendiculata. The sequence goes on from JAOTRH010488539.1 coordinate 23,140, forward strand.
TTTAACTTTTTTACTTTTTTGTCAAATGGATAAGGTTGATTTTTTTTTTACATTTTTAGCCAAAAAGTTAAATTACCAATCAATGCCTACGTATATATGTGTTCATTTAGCAAACCGGCTTAAAGATGACTTTAATTTTTGAATTTTTTGCCTTTTCGGCTTAATGTTCAAAAAACTAAAAATACTTCTCGTTTTTCAACTCTTAATTTTTATCTTATTAATTTTTTAATTTTTTGACTTTTTAACAAAATCTCATTTAGGCTGAAGGGTAATCTTAAAATTTTATATTCGACTTTTTTGATTTTTTTTTGTGGTTTAAAAGTTACTAATTTTTTAACCAAACAAATATTTTATTTTTGACTTAATGTGATTTAAAGGCAAACAATCACATTGAAGTCAATTTGCAAAAGTCTATTGAAAAAAAACATATTAAATTCAAAATAGTACTTACGCCTCATATCTAGGGGAGATGATTTTATCACTGCCTCCACGTCTTTATCTTTCGTATGTACGAATTTCTTTCACACACACACGAATATGTAGATAAAATTTGTTTTAAAAAATATAAGAAGACTATAATGACTAAAATACTATATATATATATTAGATTTTTAATTATTTATCAATTATTATTTTTTAACTTAATATTTTACAAGAAAATGCTAATCACCACCCACTGGGTGGTGGATAAAAGATATATAATGTATAAATACTTATACAAAATACATTGATATCTGTAAAAGTTATAAATTCTATTTCTAAAAATATATTAATATTGAAAAAAAAATTATTTTTATTAATTTCTTAACCACCGTCCAATGAGCGGTGATTAGCATAACTCTATATCATAAAGAAATATGATAGGACTGTGATAAAGAGATATAATGTATATTGATATTTGTGTAATATGAATTGATATTTATAAAAATAATAAATTTTATCTTTAAAAATATGTTAATATTAAAATATTTTTATCTCTATTAAACTCCTTCATCACAACCCCAATCATTAGCACAATCCTTTTATAAATAACTCTCGTTAATATGACCCTTTTAAATCATATAAATTACTTCCCAACCTATTTGACTTTGGATTTCGATTATTTTCTAATTTTTTCTTTTAAATCAAAACAAAACACTACATCTTCTCTCTCACACCGCTAGTTATGATCATTTTTACTTTTATCCCATTTAATCTCATAATTGTCATCTCTCATATTAAAATATCTAACTCCCCAATAACTCTTTATAGGCCCATAAAAACAATTAACTAAAAAAAGTTAGAGAAAAGTAGAAAAAAAATAAAAAAAGTGAGGGTGAAAAAGAATTTAAAATCACAGCTGAAATTACAACTAAAACTCAGTCAATCCGTTCAAA
>JAOTRH010488550.1:0-24512 GCA_034768845.1 Heliamphora exappendiculata
GGGAATTTAATTGCCACTTATGGCAATTGAATTCAGGCTGTGACCCTTCCTTGTCTCTGTCTCTTCCTCTTCATCTTATGCCTTCAGAGCTCCCAGGAGAAGAACAGAGCACCTGGCTCTGTCTCTTTCCCTTCCGAGAGCCTGCCCCATTCTCTTCTTCTGAGAGATGCATGAACAGCCTACTCCATTTGGAGGGTTATCCCCTGAAATCAAAAGCCACTCAAGCTTTCGTTTCCAGGCTTCAATTGCAATTGAATGGTCAATCCAATTGTAATTAATCCAGCTATTGAAATCTGAATTTTCATAGCCAATGAAATTCACAGATTCCAACATATTTACATTAAGTTCAACACAAAAAATCAATTATAACTCATAACAAAATATACGTATTTTTCAAACATCTAAGTTCAGCTGTTGATTCAAACAATGTCGCTTGAACATTCATCTCTTCCACCATGTTTTTGCAATTTTGAAGTTTTAGCTATTATCACATCATTTATTCCTAACATTTCCATGAAACTGGTAGGTTATGTTGGTGGTAGCTCATGTGGCCGGAGCCTGTTAACCCCACGTACCTCTCAAGGTTCGAACCGTCGAGTGTCACTGCCTCCTTTTCCAACTTAACTACTCAAAAAAAAAAATACTGGTAGGTTGCATAATAGTCATCTCATGATCTGCTCTTCGAGATGGTAATGCATGATGAAAATCCTGACAAAAATAATGGAATAATATTATAAAAAGTGAATAATGTGAAAGGAAAAAAAAATATGAAGTTGTCGTAAATAGGTGCATACTTGAAATGGGTTCATGGCAATACTTTGTCCAATAATGCTTGTTTGGAGTGAAGAATCTCCACCTTGTAGCGTAATTGGTTGCTCAAAACATGGGCTCATTCCCATGGTACCTTGATGAGTAATCACGTTTGGCCACATGAAAGACTCCCTATGGAAGTCATGACTGATAGGAAGTCCCAGTGGCTGTTGCATTACGTGCTCTTACATTCCATATCACAATTGAAAATTCTATATAATCAAAACCAATTGACAATTATTTATACAAAAATTAAATATTCTTACATTTAAGTTAATACTCTTTTGTGTTCCAAGTCCAATAAATTCCATTGGGGCAGCAATACCATGTACATTCCCAAGGTCTTCAGACTCCTACAAGAAAGTTTAACCAAAGTTAGAGAGTATTATGAGCAAATAATGTTTAAAAACTGTAAACTACGACGAGGTACAACCTTCTCTACATCTTTTCTATGTCCTCTTGTGCACATTTTTTTTGTAGTAGAGGTAGTTTGTGTCTTATTTTTTTCTCCTTTTTTCTTTCCAATAACCTTTTCAACCTTCGATTGCTTTCTTTTTTTGTGGTGGGCACCCCTTTGAATGAACATCATATGGATCAAGTATATTTGTCTTATCTTTCGAAGTTCCAATACCACCTCCATATGAAATAAAATTAAATTTATTGCTTCCACAATTCTTTGCTTTTAAAAATAGATTTAACTCACGTATTTGTTCTATCACCTTCTCACACCAATCTTCAGAATCCACTACCATGTCAGCAACCTCATAGAAGGCATTGCACATTCTATCAAAGCGACGCGCTTCAGGTTTGGCAACCCAATTGTCATAGCTTATTTGAACTTTTGTACGACGACTCCTAACATTTTTGTTCCATCTTTTCAAAATATACTTGTTTGGTATTTGATCAACTTTCTTATGAATGAACACCACTACTTAATGCCCGCAAACTCTTCCCCTATATTCAAATAATTGACAAGTACAATCAACCTCGCAAGTATCCTCATGAAACCAGACATGAAATTTTGCACGGCGACGATTTTCTCCAAATATTACATCTTTAGTTACTTCATATTCTGAAATATCAACGCCTCCCTTGCATGTTGACAAATCACAACAAATCTTCCCTATAAGCTCCCTTTGAAACTCTTTGAATTTGGTTGTCGTGTAAGTACTTTGAAGTTGTTTCTCCATCTCATAACAAGTTATACAAGGGATGCATGAGTTGAAAAAATCGAATTCTTAATTTTTTTTTATTTTGTCTTTTTTCTAAAGCATTCTCATATTATTCAACAAATTATTTCAAAGTTGTTTTTGAGTTGACATTTTCATAAAAAATGCATGCATGCATGCTTTCACTTTACTGTGTGATTGGCATTCCTACAGAAAACACATATTTTAAAAATGCGAGAACCCAACGATGCCTCTCATCATACAAATCAAGTAACCATCCGTTACTTTCAAGTTTATAATTCTTGACGAATTTCTTCCAATTTCTTTCAAAGTTTTCTTTTGTTAAAAAATCATAAACGACATTTTGCATACAAAACTTGATTGTTTCGTATTGATTGTACCATCTCAATTTCCCAGGCAATTTTTTCATTATATTCCACAAACACCATTTATGTCGTTCATTTGGAAACACAACCTCTATAGCTTTTTTCATTGCCTTGTCTGGATCGCTAACAATTGCATTTGGAGGACAATCAAACATGCATGCCAGCTATGATTAAAATAACAATATAAATGTCTTTGTGCCTTCATTTGATATCAGTCCACATCCTAGCAATATTGATTGCCTATGATGATTTATCCTAACATCACCAAACTATTTGAATGTCATCCTATTTCTTGCATATGCCCAAAATACATTCTTTAGATGACCCTTTTTTATCTAAATCCATCATGTAAAAGAAAATAGAATTATCAGCTTTCATTTTTAAAAAGTCATTAAGCATTGCCATAGCATCTCATTCCCTAAGTTGTAAACGTTTGACTTTATCTATGTAGAGACCCGGTCCTTTTTTATTTGTAAAAATTAATGAAATCATGCTTTGTTATTTTGGTAAGAAATAGTTAAGTGTTTAACTATGCGAAAGAATTAAAAATTGATTATGATAACGGCTGTCAACGATAATCGTATGCTTAGTATTGCATAAAGTTAACAATTGTGGGATGTTTGGACGAGTCTTGAGGTGTTTGGCTTAAATTGGAATCATATATATATTTTCTTTTTTTGGATCATGTCACAGCGGTGACTGTCAGCAGACAGCTTTTGAAAAGCGCAGACTCAAGCTCTTTTCTTCATTCCCTACTTCTCTCTCTCTCTCTCTCTAAGCTCGGGAGAAAACCCTAAAAATCCCTTAGGAGCTCCTTTGAGGTCTTCTAAGCCTCCATTAGAGCTCATCTCTTGCTCCCATCTCGATTATACATCCGTTAGAGGTTGGAGCTACGCGTTAGAAACTCGTTTCTCACTATTCGGTTGGAGATCCTCGTCGTTGGAGGTTGCTAGTGCTTGATTTTTGAGGTTTTGATATCAAAGAGATATGATCTGTGACTATTGTTGATCAATACATACATATGAGTTATATTGTTCTTGAATTTGTATAAAATCATAAAAATTTATATTTTTGGAACCCATGGTTATAGCATCTTTTATCGCATAAATGGGTATTTTGAAGATTTATTTTATAGATAAAAAGTTTGCTTTTACTTCATCTTTGATGGGGAAAATAAAATGTTTTTGTTTATATTTTCAGCAAAGTTTAGTTTCGGTTAATTTTTTGAGTGAATTTTGTGGTAAAATCTTAAATTCGGGTTTTATTAACTTTTATATCATGGGATTTTATTGTTACAAGTTCAGAACGTGACAGGTTAGTAGCAGAGAGCTTTAGGTTCGAATACCTAGGAACTGTGAAAATAGTTGATTTATTGCGTGAGAGTTTGCATTGATGTGTGACATTCATGTATTAGTGTGATTTCATGAAATATCTACGGATTGACTTGATGTTTGCATGCAATGTGGTACTTGGATATGGAGGTTGAATCTTTGGGATGATGTGTCTTGTCCTTGGACGTCCGGTCGATTAGTTCGAAATTCGAGTTAAAAAGGCGTTTGGCTGGCGTTCATTCTAATAAGAAATTCAAACGAGTTACCTGAATTGGTGTGTCATTCCTAAGGGTTCTCTTCGATATGTGAATATGTGTTGATGTGATATTACGTGAAGATGATCAAAGTGTTTTCATGGCTATATAATGTTAAGTCGAATCTTATTTGAATAAGTTTTATGATGCCCTCTTTTATATAGAAGTTATGCCTGTAAGGCTAAGGCGAGATTGTAGGCGGGATCATGGTACGGATTACAGAAGTGCGACCTTATTTTTGTTGATTGCTATGGGGGTAAAACTCATGAGTTGAGTGTTGATCACTTGGTGCGTGGTAGGACTTACTTGTAAGTTGTGATAACCACATAAGTGTGTGTTGGCCTTAGTTAGTTCTGGTGTTGTTGAGGCGTATATAATTGATTGGTCGTTATAGAGGACCTTTTTGTGGAGTATACTATCGGGAGGTGAGTTATATTACTAGTGACTTTGTGAATAGGTGTGATAGGGTGTTTGAGACCCCTCAGAGACCATCTATTATGATTGGGTATGAGATGATGATAACACCTCTTTGTGAATATTCTTGTGTATATAGATTTGGGCGAGTTAAAGATTATGTATGTCATGAGCCATGTTATGTCTTGAGCCGTGTACTCAGGAATAGTAGATGGGAGCGTAATAATCATTGGTCTAACGTGTTTTGAAATTCTTGGACGTAGATGATTTTTGGGGCTATCCTCTACCTTATAGGGTGTTATTGGTAGTCATAGTGATACTTGATAATTTTGAAAGCCTTTGTTCCTTATTGAGATTCGAGAGTTGAGTTACGGGTGCGTAAGCTCGGAGATGTGCTTGGTCGATTAACCATGAAGTCACATATGTGTTGGGATGTGTGTGGTTTTGGTTGCAATTCTAGTGTGCGACGGTTATGGGTCCTTTGGGAATTTCACGGGAGTGAAGGATTGTGGTTTCGATTGTCGTCCTTATGGTTAGGAAATTGTGTTTGGGAATTGTGCTTTGTGAGTATAGAGACATGTGCTTGGATGAAGCTAAGGTGTGAGTGGTATCAGATCTTTTACGAGAAGACGCAGTCACTTTTGCTATCTTCCTCGTCAGTGTCAAATGCACAAAATTGGAGGTGTCCATGATAGATGATGTGAGTGTGGTTGGCTTGGTTGTTTTAGAATGATGCGTCGATGGGTGTGATGTCCCTTGAGGGGACGATGACAGCTTGTGTCTGGATCTACGACGTAGATGTGGTTGTCGTATGTGTGTTGTTTTATCCTTGTTGAATGCAAATGCTGAGACCTTTGATTGATTCTTGATTTGGTAGTTTTCTGAGAAGATTAAAGCCTCTGTGGATCCTGTACCCTTGCTGTGGCGTTTTGGGTTGTGTCTTGTGAATTTGTATCATCGTGATCGTATGAGTGTAGAATTAGTTCCTTATGATATCTTGGGGAAGATTTATTTGCTATACCCTATGAATATGAGTGTTCGGATTGTGTCTCTTTAGATATCGGGTTGGTAAACTTGGAACGCCTGTCCATTTTCTGATGGAGGAGTTATTGTTGATGAGTAGAATTTATGTCTGCACAGGTAAGTCAAAAGTTGTTTGATAGCTATATAATGCGTATTCTGATTAGTGTGGGAATGGTGATATTTTTAGCTCTTGTTCATGTAAGATTCTTCCTGAAGTTTTTGTGATCGTATGGTTCACCTTATGAGGCCATGGTGGTCCGTTATTAGTTTTAGTTTGTGTTGTTGGCGTTGGAGCTACTCAATTTTCTCAGAGTTGGTGTTCGATTATTAATTTATGGTTAGAATACAAGTTATGTGCAGTCGAGTTTGAGATTATTAGGAGAATATGGTTCAAGTGTGAGTCACAAAGAACTTGATATCTGTAAGGCATTCGTCAGTGTGACCCTGTTGGGCTAACATGTTTGTCTAGGTTGGAACGAAAAGGTCTTGTTCGTATAGAGAAGGAATTCTCTTGTAGAAAGGCTTAGATTCGATTGATGAGAAGTTAAGAGGCGTAGTGATCCCGTTAGTTCTGGGAATGTTGCGTGACAGCGTAGTATGAGTACGTTGAAGGATTAAGTGTGTTAGTACGAATATTAGAAGAGCAAAGTAACGGTATGCTAATCGAGTTTTGTGGCTCCTTTGTACTTGGTCTTGAATGGGTTGAGTGGTGTTGGTGAGGGTTTCCAGGTCATGTGTTGTTGACATCTAAATAGAGGGTTGTTGTGCGTGTGGTACGGATGTGAACGGAAAGATGCGGGTGTGTAAGCATGTATCGAAAAATGGTGCGGTTGATAACTACCAAGAGCTTAATAATTGACTAAGTGTGTAATGTTATGAATATGAGGGACAAACTTATGCGTTAAGTGTGGGTTAATTCCAGATGGGGTTAGTGACGATTGATTAGAGGTAGGATGATCGATTGAGGGTTAGAGGGTTGATTGTAAAACGTAGGGCTACGTATATGCATGATAGCGTAATGTGTGATATGGTTGGATTTGTGTAGATAAGTATGTACATGTGGAATGCTTTGTTTGTTTAGTGTATTTGGCTCAAGTGACTTAGTGAGTTCATATGACCATATCGATCTTAGTGACTATTATGCTGGGGTGGTAATCTTGATCATGTGAAATTTTGGTCTTGACGATGATGTGACACCTAGTATTTTTGCGAAATGAGAGTTGTGGTTTGTGAGTGAGGAACTGGTTGAGAATTGGTAGAGGGTGGAGGTTTGAATAGAATGTTGGTAAATCATGAGAAGAAAACATGTTCTTTGGAGTTTTCGATGAGTTGCGTGAGCTCCTTTCCTTGAAAGCAGATGTTTGTTGTCTCTGCTTGGGAATGAGCATACGTTCAGCTTTAGTGATAGCGTTTCTGACGTACGTAACATGATGATGTGGCTTCAAGTTTTTTAGTCATCAGTTGATCGTAAATGCTTGAACAAGATTTGGGTATGATATGTATGAATCCTTGTGAGCGATGTCAGAGTTTGACAACTTGTGTTTGGGCTTACGGGAGTAGTCCTCAGTGTACGTTTTGATATAGAAATAAACTAGTTTGCGGCAGTTCAAACAAAAATCATAGTCCTTACAAACAAAAGTGGAGTGCATTTGAAACCAGTTCCGGTTGTGGATTAGGTTTATGCTATGCGTTTAATCGCTTGAGTTGGTTGCGTCTGGTGTGGGTTGTACTTCGGTGCCTCGGTGGTGTGAGTTGGATCTTGGTCTGACGAGATTGGGATGATTGTGGCATTAGTGAGACCTTGTTTGCGGGAGTAATCAGTATGGATGTTTATCTTTCGAAAACATGTGTGTTATGATACGTCACTTTTGGGGATGAACTGTGTTAGTATCTTTACTATTGTACAGCGTTGCAGAGTTTTGTGTCGGAGATTGTTGGTAGTCGACGGTGTTCAAGTGTTGAATTTTGGGAACAAAATTTCCTAAGTGGGGACGTTGTAGGGATCCAGATCCTTTTTATTTGTAAGGATTAATGAAACTATGTTATGTTATTTCGATGAGAAATAGTTAAGTGTTTAATTATGCGAAAGGATTAAAACTTGATCATGATAATGGCTGCTAACGATAATCATATACTTGGTATTGCACAAGGATAACTATTGTGGGATTTTTGGACGAGCCTTGAGGGGTTTGGCTTAAATTGGAATATTATATTTATTTTCTTTCTTCGGATCTTGTCATAGTGGTGACCGCTCGAGCGGTCGTGAGTCTACTTGAGCGATCTGCCTGCAGACAGATTTTTAAAAGCACGATCTGGAGCTCTTTTCTTCATTCCCTCCTCTCTCTCTCTCTCTCTCTCTCTCTCTCTCTCTCTCTCTCTCTCTCAGCTCGGAAGAAAACCTTAGAAACCCCTTAGGAGCTTCTTTCAGGTCCTCTTAGCCTCCATTAGAGCTCATCTCTTGCTCCCCTCTCGATTGTACATCCGTTGGAGATTAGAGCTACGAGTTGGAAGCTCGTTTCTCACCATTCGGTTGGAGATCCTCGTCGTTAGAGCTTAATTCTTCAGGTTTTGACGTCAAATAGGTAAAATCTATGGCTATTGTTGATCAATATATGTATATGAGTTACATTGTTGTTGAATTTGTATAAAATCATAAAAATTTATATTTTTGGAACCCTATGTTAGGGTTTGATGTTAAAGCATGCTAGATCTTAGATTTGTGGGTAATTTAAGATAATTCTATCATGTTAATGTTGTTGGAAATGCTTTGATTTGAAAGTGTGGATTTAGGGTTTTGTTGGGTTGAATTTTGAACAAATTTGGGACTTTTTGGGAAAATAAACTCAAATAATGAAATTGAGGTATTTTTCATCAATCGGAGGTTGTAGTAACCAATTTGCGTAAAGATTATATGAATTTTGATGAAACGAGAAAACTATGAGGTAATGAGTGGGGATTTTGAATGAATGTGATGAATTTGGTAAAATGTGATTATCATGAAATGTTTGATTGGGCGTTTTGGACTATTTTTCAACCCAAATATACTATATGTGAGAATGTTAGAATTTATCAATGTCTTAAATCCTAATTGTGTGCATTTGGCGAGATGAACCATGTTTGGGTTAGACTCGCTTATGGAATTTGAGGAATTAGCGATGATTGAAACTCTACCATTCGGATGGTGATCCCAAAGTGGTTTATTATGTATGTTTTACCCTTCAAATGGTGATCCTAAAATGGTTTATTATGTATGCTCTCCCTTCGTATGGTGATCCCGAAGTGGTTTATTATATATGCTCTACCCTTCAGACGGTGATCCCGAAGTAGTTTGTAATGTATGTCTTTCCTTCGGATGGTGATCCCAAAGTAATTTATAATGTACGTCCTACCATTCGGATGGTGACCCCAAGGCGGTCCATAATGAATGTCCCTCATTTGGATGGTGATCCCGAAATAGTTTGTAATGAATGCCCTGCCCTTTGGACGGTGATCCCGAAGAGGTATATGATAGTTGTGATGATAAAATTAACGAGAAATGGAAAATACCTCGAGTTGGGTGAACTTGAAAAGCGTCGAAAGATATGTGCGTATGCGTGTGTGGAGTAAAGTCGAGAACTTATAATGGTTGAGCTAAAACGGAGTTGGTATTGCACAATAAAAATTGGTTATGTGAATGAAATTTTTGTTAGAAAAGTGGGCTTGATTTATTAACTAAAGACTTGTTGTACATTCACATGATCATTCCCGCCTATCATGCATTTGCTCTTCTTTAATTTATTTTCCACGAGCCTTAACTCATGTTATATAAAACATTTCAGGTGATCAAGTGAAACAAGTTGTCGAGTGAGGTGAACCATAGTTGGGGACCCGATTGGATCATTTTGATGAAGTTACATGTCTTTGAAAAGACCCATTATTTTGGAATTGTATTGTTATAATTCAATTTTATGATACGTTGTAAGTATAAGTTGAGAGTTGGTGGAATCTGTTTTGTAAAGCCCTAAAGTTATGTACTCATTACTTGTATGCATGTGAAATCGTCGAGTTATTTCTTCAGGCTTATACCTTAGTTTCTCTAATGAAATTCTATGGTTTTAAATGCTAGTTTTTAAGTTTTTGAGACGTTGGATGTGATTCCAAAGTTAATTGTATGTTTTAAGTTCAAGTTTTGGATTACAAAAATCATGTTCAAAAATTAAGAGATTTTAGTGTTTTTCTAACACTTATTTTTTTTTTTCAAATTTTGGACAATTTGTTCTCGGGTGCCTTACCGCTCGAGAGATGAGGAGACCGCTCGAGCGGGCTCTGCCGGGTGGCATATTTTAAAATTTTATTTTAAAAATAAAATTTGTTGGGTATCTTTTAGGTATATTTTACGACATAAATGGATATTTTGGAGACTTGTTTTGCATATAAAAAGGTCACTTTTATTTCGTCTTTGATGGGAAAAATAAAATGGTTTATATTTCTAACAAAGTTTAGTTTCGGTTAATCTTTTGAGTGAATTTTGTAGTAAAATCTTAAATTCAGGTTTCATTACTTTTTATATCGTGGGATTTTATTGTTGCAAATTCAGAGCATGACAATCTATGAAGTTCCCGCAATCTTTCTCCAGAAATGGTAAATTTTCATGTTCCGCTGCCTCAACCACAAATGAATTGATACTTTTGTTCATCCCAATACCGGTTTTAGCATTGAATTCAAGTCTTCTCTTCATAGCAACATTAAGAACCTTGTGGCATATGTGAAACCGAGCTTTCCCTGGACTCACCCCATGGTTGTGTTCAAGAACAATAGAAGCCAACATCCACTTTCTATCAGACAACAAAATTGCACAAATTTTTTCTTTGCAATCACTTTTCGCTTGTGGATGCAACTAATGGAGTTTGTTTGACTTGATCCTTGGCTTTTCAGATGATTACAAGCTACTGTCAAGTACCTCACCTCTCCTATTATATTTCTCGAGCTTCTTATAGGCATGCCAAACCCCTTTTTCTTGGCATATAGCCTATAGAATTCAACCACCTCATCAAAAGTGTCAAACAGCATTCCAATCTTAGGCCCCTCTGCTTGCTCTTCTATATTTTGATTTTTCTCAATTTCATTTTCAATAGTCTCCGCATTGAATTTAATACTTTGAGAACTACATGAAACTTCTTCCATTTCCTTGCAATATCAAGTATGACACAAGAAGTGAAGAGCAATAACTATAAAATTACAACATAAAAAGAATATTTTGGGAGCAATATAACTATTTAGGTGCACTGATTTTTCAATACAATGGTAAGGAGAGAAACAATTATACTTTTGGGTGAATAACAAGTTTTCCCTTTGTGAAGAAGAAAGGGTAAAACTAAAAAATAAAAACAATGTATAGGCCTGCGGGTTCTTTTAGCTTGTCAAATAAATGCTTTAAGAGTTTTAAACAAAAAGAGCCAACAATAATCATTTAGTCAATTATTCAGTGCTATTGAAGAATATTTTCTCATTTAGATAATTCATCAAACATCTAATGTGCATTAATAAATTTTAAGAGTTTTAAACAAAAAGAGCCAACAATAATCATTTAGTCAATTATTCAGTGTTATGGAAGAATATTTTCTCATTTAGACAATTCATCAAACATCTAGTGGGCATTTATATATTTGGAGAGTTCTAAACAATATTACTTAGAGGTTAGAGAGGATGAGAGATTGCAATCCACTTATCTAATTTTGCAGGTGAAGTGCAGTAAATGAATTAATCAAGACTTAAACGTCCACCAACAAAAAAACACCGTTTCTTCAATTTGATTTTTAGAGAAGCACCGTACCTTTTTTTTTTTTTTTTTTTTTTACAGAAAGTAGAGATATTTTTTTTTATGAGGAATACAGGAACAGCGAAAAAATGAGAGAAGAGGAGGAATAAAGAAGATTGAAGGGACTCAAACTGATGATAGGGCGAGAAACCTATAAGGCTACCAAGCTCATTCAAGCACCGTACTTTTACACCATTTCATTGTAGGAGACTTCAACGAAAGATAGAGTATAAATTTGGATTCTCTACTGTAACAGCAGAGAATTTCTGCTGTAAACAGGAGTTGTTGGATTTAAGACATAAAAAAAATTAGTTTTTAGAGTTTTAATTCTAAGAATTAAGAGTGTTCTTTTAAGTCTAACAGCTCTGTGCTGTTACTGCAGATAAATTCAATTCATATTTATATAGAGTTTTTATTTAATTATATAATAAAAACTAATTTAAATAAAATAATATTAATTTATTTTTATTAACAAAGTGTTCAAAAAGTGTCCAAAGTAAGACCCTTTGTGGCCAAATCATGCCAAACCAAAGCCATAAAAGCGAGGCTGAGTAATTATTCGGTGCTCTTGAAGTATTATGTGGTAATAATACATACCTATTTTTACCCAATTTTGTAGTAACTAGTTTTACGGTATAGTTATGATGCCTTATATTTGTTGGTAGTTACGAGACAAGAAGTAACTCAAATAATGTGGGTTGCAATCATTTTTTGTCAAAAGTACAATGTAGTATCGTTTACATGGTACTTTAAGAGTACTTAATAATTTTTCTCTTCGTTAAATGGGTGAGACGTGACATTGTCTAAATGGCATTTCCAAAGTACCTTATAATTGGTCTAAGAAAAAAATTCAAACAATTATTTAAGGTGTTTAGTATAGCTAAAAATTAGTAATTATAGTATATAATTAAAAAGATACTATTGTAATTTAGTAAAAAATATAAGAAAATAGGTTGAAAGTTTGATTTTTTTATTATTATAGAAAAATATAGTATTTCTTGATATTAAAAGAAATTAGGTTTTTCTATTATTATAGACAAATATAGTGTTTCTTTATATATTATCAAAAAATATGTTAAAAGTTTGATTTTTCTATTAATATTGTTAATTTTAGGCAAGCCAAGAGGAGGGGTGAATTGAATTTTTAAAAAATAAATAACAATTTTAAAATTTTTTCGAGAACCTTTTCATAAAATACACAAATATAGCAATTTAATCAAAGATTAAAGCAATGCAAATATTAAAGACGTTAGGGATAGAGAGATTGAACCGGACACCAAAAATTTATAGTGATTCGACTTCTTCCAAGCTTACGTTCACTCCTGAAGTTATCTCTTGAGTATTTTCACTATCTAAAATGCTTCACGGGGGTATTCCAAGACTTTACAACTTCAAGACTTTGCTTGAGTAAATCGAATGTTTACAGGCATATTCATAAGCCTAAAACAGTTTTAAGAAGATCCAATAAAAATAAGTCCCTATTTTTTTCAAATCTCTCTTGAACTCTTTTTTGATGAGATTTATCCACTCACTCAAAGGATAAAGGGTGGCTCACCCTTAATTACAATAAATGAAGTGTATAAATGAAAAGCACTTACTCTCTTTACAGAAATAATTTACAATAAATGCGAAGGTAAAGAGAGATGATAAACAAGAGCTGGAGATTCAGCAATAAATGAGGGCTTGAGAATTCTGAGTTTGATTCAAGCAATAGAATAGTAAATGTATGTCTCCAGTTGGAATAAATGCTGAGAAATTACTCCTTATATAAGTTCTTGTACATTTATGACAGTTATAGGTAGGTGGGAGTAATAAATACCAAAAATTCAACTGTTGAGCACTGTCGCAAAGTTAAATTTTCGTCGCCAGTGTCGACACAAAGACATTTGGTGTCGACACAAATTGTCTGGGCAGAATTATTTAAGTGGTTAGGTCGATACAAATTTGCTGAAGGGTCGACACAATTCCTGCACTCTATCGTACCAACATCATGGTGTCGACAAATTTAAATCTGGTGTCGACTCGTTTGAAACTTCAGCATCCGGAGTAGGCACTTTGTGTCGACTCATGTCTTCTTTGGTGTCGACACTAAATTCTGCAGAAAGTTTCGATATATTTGTGTCGAGACTTGAGGTCTCTTGTGTCAACACCACAAATTTTTCAGGCAGCCTCGAAACTTTTGTGCCGACTCATCTTCAATTGGTGTCGACACTTCAAGTGCTGTAGGTGTGGTGTTGGGATCTTTGAGTTTTGAAAAATATTTCAAAAATAAAAAAATTCAAAGATGTTTCGAAAAATATCTTAATACCTTGAAAATCAAAATTTAAAAATTTATTTTTATTGAAAATAGAGTCGCCATTTAATTTTTCAGAAAAACTAAGAAAAATAAAAATGGCTACTGATTTTTAAAACATTAACCATAGAAAGAGGGTTAAGGGGTTAAAGTACGAATCGAAAAATGTATTAGGCACTCCATTCGCCCACCCATAAGTTTGACCTCTACTAATCATCGTTGGTTCTTTAGTATGATTTTTCAAATGCATGCAAAAAAAAAATAAAGGCAAAGAAGGAACATCCAAAATTAAATATAAAAAATACATAACATATGTACATAGAACGCCAAATAAAGCAAATATAAAAAAAAATCCTAAGTCCTATGACGTGCGATTTCTAACTAAATGATACATAGAACACTCCCACATGCAACTTTATCAAAATAATCTAAACTAACATGGTTCAAATGAAAGAGTAGGAATAGATTAAAGATGCTAAAATTATTTAAACATGATTTGTTACAAAATGACCTAAATTACTCTAAACATGCATTTAAAGAAAATAACCAAAACATGCATAACATTCATTTAGAAAGAAAAATATGAACATGATAAGCACTAAAAATGAAAGATGCACAAGAAAAATAGTCTACTAATAAAAGAAACAAAGATAAATCTATTTTGACAAAAGAGAGTT
Source organism: Heliamphora exappendiculata (assembly GCA_034768845.1). Classification (NCBI taxonomy): domain Eukaryota; kingdom Viridiplantae; phylum Streptophyta; class Magnoliopsida; order Ericales; family Sarraceniaceae; genus Heliamphora; species Heliamphora exappendiculata. Next base: position 14,155 of record JAOTRH010488550.1, read on the forward strand.
TGAAGAAGAAGTTTGTAAAAGATGCCAAATGAAATAGTTAGAAAATACTACTAAAAGAGAACTTAACTATTTACATAATAAATGGAAAGGAAAAGGAAATAGAAGAAAGCAAAAGAAATAATAAAAAATTATAATGCCATTTAAAGGTGATAATTAATTTCAAAATCTTTTTGTAGTTTTTAGATTTAATAAAATGATAATGTTAACATTAAAGAGAATGAGAAAAGGACTAAAAAAAAAAAACAAGGGTTAACAACAAAGAAAAGAAACACTAATAAGGAAAAAATTAAATTAACACTAAGAGAAAAAAAAAAGGACATTATAAAAAAATTTAAAGATAGTAATGGAAAGAAAATAAAATACTAGAAAAAAAACATTAAACTAATATTACAAGAAAAAAAATAATGTATTGAAGAAAAATTACATTAATGCTAAAAAAAAAGAAACCTTAAACTAAAAGGGACATTAGTCTAAAAAAAAAAGAAAAAAAATAACACAATTAAATTAACTATTAAGTATTCTAAAAAGGAAAAAAAATTAAATAAAATACTAACAAAGGAAACACTAAATAAAAATTGAAAAAAATATTATCAATAAATAGGTGCAATATAGACAACTGCAACTATTTTTATGTAAGTACTTTTTTCTGTAACAATAACGACATTATTTAGTCGAATTGTCAAATTATATTAGCACTAATTATTAATTTAAAGAAAAAAATAACAAGTGTGTTAAGTGTGAATAAGAGGAAGTTAATAACTAAACAATGAACCAATTACATAAGGCAATTTAAGCAATAAACAAGTTTAATTACGTAAACAAAAGAAACATGCAAATTGAAATTGAAAGTTAACCCGATCACTCCAAAAGAGAGAAAATAGAGTTAAAAGGATCGGGGATCCAAACGAGTTACCTAGATTGCCGGGGAATCCTCAAGTCGAAAATGTACTTCAATAGTCCAATCCTCATATTGTGATCCAAGCTAAGGTTTCAAAGTAGGCGTCGGAGGTTTGGAACTCGGTATTTTGGCAGGGCTTCAGCGTCGGGGCTTGAAATTGCTCGGCGACTCGGCAGAGCTTCTCTCACTAAACCTCTCTATAAAATTATGTCTTTGAAAACGTACCAGGGATACGGTATTTATAGAGTTCTTCAACCAATGAGATACTGCCACGTTCTAAGACACGTCAAGCCATTTGGAGTTGGCGGTCGCCACAATGCAAGTTGACGGTCGCTGGTTTGGAGGTAGCCGTCGCCACTTTTGGCTAGGGTTTTCAAGAGGTTCTATTGGTGGTCACCACATTGCAAGTTTGCTGTCGCCTTACTTGGACAGCAAGTTTTGAACGTTCGACAAAATTTCTTTGATTTGAAAGTTTCAAGTTTAAATACAGAGCTTGGATCACTTTTCGAGGATCGAACTGAAGCACAATTCCACCTGTTTTCAGTATCGAATTCACCTAAAATTAGACATGGTCAAATTGGGGTGTCTATAGCATGTGGCCTCGGTTCTTTTGTGTCAACATGATTTTCATTTGTGTCGATCCAAAATTCCTAATACCAAAAGTGAGACATTTTTGTATCGACATAAAACTTATTTGTGCCGACTCATTTTAAGTCCTGAGAGCTACGACTCTTTTGTGTTGACACAAAATTCGTTTGTGTCGACACTAACTTTGATACATGAAGGATAACTTCATGAAACTGTTAGAGTGTCAGGCCATTTGTTTAAAGGGGTTGACACACTTGATGTGATTCAAGTATATTTTGCCTTAAAAGTGTTTGATTTATTTTTTAATTGAGTTTAACAAAAAATATTCTCATGCAAGAATACTTAAGTGTTTTAATCTTTTTGAGAGATAAGTCATTTCTTTTTTGTTAAGTTGTCAAATTATTTGTTCAAAATGTGTTAATACTTTCATTTTGAAAATATAAAGATATTATCCTTTTAAAGTTATTTATTCTTAAAAAATATATTATAAAAATCATCAAAATCAAAATAAAAAAGTTTTTGGGCTAACAAATATAGAAAAATATAGTATTTCTTAATATTATAAGAAAATAGAATAGAAAAGGATTTTATTATTTTTCTATTAATGTAGAAAAAATATAGTATTTTTTTAACATTATAAGAAAATAGGTTAAAAGTCTAGTTTTTCTATTAATATAAAAAAAAATATAGTGTTTCTTAATATTATAAGGAAGTAGGTTAAAAGTTGACTCAGTAGAAAATGATAGTGTTTTCTAATATTATAGGAAAATAGGTGGAAAGATTGATTTTTCTATTAATATAGAAAAATATAGTGTTTCTTAATATTATTATAAGAAAGCAGGTTAAAAGTTTTATTTTCTATTATTATAGAGAAATATAGGTTTTTCTTATATTATAAAAAATGGGTTAAAATTTTAATTTTTTTATTATTATAAAAAATATAATTTTTCTTAATATTATAAGAAAAAAATAGGTTGAACGTTTATTATTTTTTATTAATATAAAATATGATTTCTCAATAATATAAGAAAATAGGTTATAAAAGTTTATCATTTCTCTACTAGAGTAGAAAAGTGCAGTTTTCTTAATAATATAAGAAAATAAATTATAATATTGTTTTTCTATTATTATATAAGAATATAGTTTAATTATACGAAAAATTAGTCTTAGATCCTTAAAATAGTGCCGGTTTTGTTTTTCATCAATCATGTAAAATTTTAACGTGCGAGATCCAGTTGAATCCTTGAACATATAAATTTACCTGTGTATTTTTTAAAACATACAAATAAATTTATCTGTCTTGCATAAATAAGTATACAGATAAATTTATCTGTATGAAAAATATTGTGAGTTTTCAAAATACGTATAAAGCACATAAATAAATTTATCTATTTTGCATAAATAAGAAGAAAGATAAATTTATCTGTATGAAGAATACTGTGCATTTTCAAAATACGTATAAAGCACATAAATAAATTTATCTATTTTGCATAAATTAGAAGAAAGATAAATTTATCTGTATGAATAATACTGTGCATTTTTAAAATACGTATAAAGTACAAAGATAAATTTATCTGTCTTGTATAAATAAGCAGATATATAAATTTATCTATCAAATTATGCTTATTTAACTAAACAGATAAATTTATATATATAGCATTTATCAATGCTAGAAATAAACAGATAAATTTATCTATCTAATATTTGTTAATGCTAGAAAAAAATAGATAAATTTATCTGTTTAGTAAATTGTAGTTGTTTCACGAAACAGATAAATGTATCTATTACTTGTGTTTATTTAATTTAACAGATAAATTTATCTGTCTAACATATATCAATGCTAAAAAAATGACAGATAAATTTATCTGTAATAAATTTATCTGTATGCATTACAGATAAATTTATCTGTAATAAATTTATCTGTATGCATTACAGATAAATTTATCTGTTCGGTAATTCTAAGGTTCCCGAAAAGAAATCAAAAAAATTATTCCGAATTCAAAATAATGGATTCAAATTTAGTTATGTATTGTGTGGGTCATACTGCAAACAAATCTAACCTACTGATTTTGAATTCTGAATAAATTTCTGAGAATATTTTCTGGGTTTGTAGTCTTGTTGTTATTGTTTGTGTTAAATTTATCTGTGTTGTAGGCGATTGGATTTCACGCATTAAAAATTTTGTTGATGAATCTTGCATGTTAAAATTTATTTTTTTGGACCTTTGGTTGAATGCCCCTTAATTGTGCATATATATATATATATATATATGTGTGTGTGTGTGTGTGTGTGTGAGGCTTTGTTTTTTAATTAAAGGAAAGGTTTTAACTTTAAAAGTTGTATTTTATAACATATTAGAAAATAACTAGTTTATAAAAAAGATTTTCTTACATTTTCTATTATGACATAAAATAGTTTGGTTTAAAGAGGTTGTGTTTTCTAATAGTATAGAAAATAACGAGTTTATTAAAAATAGTCTTTATTATGTTCTATTGTGATAGAAAGTAATTTGGCGCTCAAAATGGACGGGACAATGATATGATTTTTAGTTAAAAAAATGCACAAAGAAAGAATGTAGGGATAAGAGATGTGTGTGTGTGTCAGATATTTAACTGGTCTATGTTAATATATAGACAAAAATTTAAATAACTGAAAAATAATAACTATAAAATAAAGGCGGTAAGTAAATGGCGAAAATTTACATCAAATTATAGTTATGTAAATATTATAATCATCTAGTCGATAAATAATATTTATATAAAAGACAAAGTGAGTTGGATGAAGTGTCAGTCTTGACCGGTATATAAATAAAAGAAGGAAAGTAAAAGAAAAAAAATAACATAGCAAAAAAGGAAAAGAAAAAAAAGGACCGATGGAATAACTTAAAAGAAAATTTTGACAATGGCCGGTTAAAAGAATACATGGATAGTACCTTTGCTAGTATTTTGAGTGTGTATGGTCCTTTAGAACGAACAAATAGAGAACAATTATGGAAATGTGAAATATGCGAAGTGATTAGAAGCACAAAATGGAGAGAGACGAGGTTGGGAGAAGGAAAAGACTAATTGAGTCAGAATATCGGCAGTATGAACAATCTGTATCAGGCTTTCTAATCGGATTGATCCAAATACATGACTATCCCTCCTATTTATAGCACTCAGATGAGCTATGTTAGGGTTCGGATATGACTCTTTAAAAGATTTGATCGGATCATAAAAGGTGATCTCGGATAATCAAGAGATTTTATCCCAAAAATCAACCAAATATTGTTCTATTCCAACTCAACTAGGTCGGTCGACGGGTGTCGCATGGGTACCCGACTCACTCGGGTCAAGTGCCCGACCCACTCGGGTCGAGTGACTCAGAAGTCATTCGAGTGACTCGAGTGGGTAGGTCCTGTAACTCGACAAATCCTTTTCCTTAGCCACCAAATCGCATCTCTCCCAACGTCCCGTGTAGGATTGTACTGTCTTTGTCTTCAATTGTCTCTGGGACAGTCTTTCGAATCTCAGAGCAATCTTTATTGATTGTCTGTGCTATATACACCTGACTTTGGGTAGTAAGAGCTACACAGCCCGTGCAGTCTTCATGGCCTGTGCCATGGCACTAGTGCAGTCTGTGCTGTTTTCATGGTCTGTGCCACAAAAATATAGTCAAGTAGTCAAAGCTACTGTCATAGTCTATGCTATACTTCACAGTCTGTGCTGCAGAATATCTTCGTTTGTAATGGGAGCTATGCCTCATAGTCTGTACTATGGGATATTGTATGCCTTTACATAGTAAATAGACATACTCGACAGCGACCTCAGTGAGTTGGATCCTTTCAACTCAAGCAGATTACCACTTCTGCTCGAGTACTCTAAATGATGCATAATACAAGTGTCTTTTATTCACTAAAACAATTGTAGCTTACTCGAGTGACTCTAACTCTATTCCCAGTTACTCAATTTTTTCATTGTTCGATATGCTCCTACCCACCAGATCATATGACCCATAAGCCCCATTTAATTCTCCTTGTCGAGTGACATGACGCTTGATCCACTCGGTTTAACCGAGCTACTCGAATATTCGAGTGACTCGGTTACCGAGTCACTCAATCATCGAGTTGCCTACTTACTGAGTCCCTCTGGCTAGTCATTTAGGCGATTGGTTTCCTCGTATCATCCGCTAAAATGCCAATTGGTTGGTCTATTTACTCAAGTCGTGTCGCCCGAGTCATTCACATGCCATTCGCTCAAGCCTCGCCATTTATTTGGACCTTACGCTCGAGTAACTCAGGTCCAGTTTCGTTGATAATTCATACTCCTTTACTTTGAGCCATCTAAAGAGTAAAAACGGTAACCCTATGAAAACTCTTTGATAGAATATGGCAGGCCTAACAAAGCCTAAATAAACAGTTAGAACCACCACATATAGCAAAAAATCGATCAAGACTATTTGGCAATACCTAAGCGACACCTCTGCTTAGAATGGGCATTTTTTAAACTATCTGCGAGCAAAGATTCGTTAAGAGTAGTTAGAAAACTTATCTCTAAACAGGCAGAACACCTGCCTATTAACTTAGAGGAATCCAAACCCAAAAGATGAGGTAGAAAGAATGGGGAGAAAGAATGGCTCTCGCTTCTTCTAGAAGGTTAAAAGCTACTAGGTTTTTGTTGACTTCGAGGCTATTGGTTTTTTTGGATTTGGTTGATGAAGGGCACTAGGAGAGAGAAAGGGGAAAATTGCAGAGTCTTTTGGCTTTTCATCGGTAAAAAGGGATTCAAAAAGATGTCATAGGAGCCACTTATTTGTGGAAAAAAAGAAGTACTGTTCCAGGAACAGTGTCAACCGGCCCTATAGGGTTGGTTCGCATCTCAGTCACCAACACGATAACTGCCTGTTTTGCTCTATTAAATGCAATTGCTTAGCGATGAGGAAGATGAATGGGTATTAAAAAAGCATGATTTTAATCGCAAAATAGTGTTACTAGGGCTAAAACAGCGTTCTGGATCCAATCGTGAACTCCGTTTTGCACAATCATTCCCGATTTGCGAGTACAATATTTGAAAATCGTTAGACAGCAGACTTTTGTGCTATCCAGCGCTAGTCAAATGAATTTGATTTGACATGAAACTTGACATGTGAATCAAGTTCTTGATATAAAAAATTATGGCATTGACTTTACGAATTTTTATCATCTCAAATATATATATATATTGTGTATTTGTGTTGAAAATGCCATTGAATTATAAAGAAATCTTATGAGAAATAAGCTTAATCAGTGTTAATGGGTTCATTTTTAAAAAATGAATATGCATGTGCTATTGAACATGGACAAATCATTCATAAAAGAGAAAGATGATTTAAAATGGGTCAACGGGTTTTCTCAGGACCAAAGCGATAATTTGCGCGCTTTGGGTTTAAGCACGCAAAACGTCGATTTTGGTGTTCTAGAGAATATTCTATCAAGAAAAAGAAATTAGAAAACATCATCTTTCAACTTTGATTTTTTGAAGGGTCAATTAATCAGTCGTAGATACCTTGGGCTTGATATATCAAATTTCTAGCGTTAGATGCTGTTGATTTTGTCATGGTTGTTTTTGGTTTTGCGAGTTCATCATAGTTAACGGCTTTGATTTGGGTTTTCAGAGCTTGATCTACTTGATTCTCCCTCGCGTGGTCATAAAAAGAAATTTAATAGGATTAATCTCTTTCTAGGAATATTTTTCGAGATGGGACAAAAAATGAAGTGTCAACATTCATATCCAATAAAATTTTAAAATAAGACATTAAATCTCAACACAATTGATTGACATAGTTTCTGTCAATATCAATGAAAAGACTTTTTGTTTCGTTAATAAATTTTGACATGCTCAGTGGGACATTTTATTAAGTTAGAATAAAAATAACACAAACAAAATAACAACAAAAAAAAAGAAAAATAAGTAGTGGTTAATCGACACCCTAATAATGTAAAGCGAAATATAAACCAAAATGTTGGCTAAAAACATGCTTTTAACGAAATGAGGCTATCTAAATAATATGACAATAAGAAGTGCACATGTTATCTAATTAACATCACGGGAAGATGATACAAAATCTTGGCTAAATTAGTGACAAAAATATTTTTTAAACATTTCTTGAAAGTAACAATGGTGTTCTATTGGTTGGATTTGATTTGTGCTGAAATAATTTTTTTCGGTTGTTATTATCAAAAAAAAAGTATACTTTGATAACAAATGCATTATCAATATTTGGTATAGTTGAAATTATGAATTTAAATAAAAATTACAAATATTAGTTAAGCTTGTTAATTTATAATTTCAACTAGCAAAATTATATTTGTTGATTTAGTTCAGCCTATAGCTTAAGAATGAAATTTACCATTTTGCCCATTGGGTGTACTTATGATGAGGACTTGGGGGGTATTTTAAATATTTTCATCCAATTTAAAAACATCCAAGAATAGCAAGAATACTAAAAATAAAACATTACAAGTTAAAAATTAAATTTGGATTTTTAAAAAAAAATTTGTTGAGTTACAAATTAAAAGTTGAGCTATTGGCATATCTTCAAGATTTACTAATTTTTTATTTATATTTTTATAAAAATCTAATTACCATAATACCTTCAATTAAAAAAGTAATTATATTTTTAAAAATAAAAAAGACCGTGCTGAAATAAACTACAAATTAAAAGCAAAACATAATATCATACTAAGCATTTTAACAAAGAAATTAAAAAAATATCTGTCAAGTAAAAATTATCTAAAATAATATAATTTTTTAAAAATTTTCTTTAAAGTTAATTTTTTTTAGACATTTCGAATTAACCCCTTTGAATAAAATTCAGTTCTCAACGGAATCACGTTTGCGGTTCCTGCAATTAAACGTCTACCCAATGACAAGAGTGAGTGAGACCGGCACGTGTCTCTACGTAATTTTATTTATTTATTTTATTTTTAATTTTAATAAATTATTGTTATTTTTTACTTAAAGAATTTTACTTTCCAAAATACTTATGTCAAGACGAATTGAATTTTTTTAAAAAAATTAAACAAGTCAATAAGTTACATTATTTATTTATTTTTATTTAATTTATTTTTAATTTATTTTTAATTTATCTTATCATGATAAATTAAAATTACAAAAGTTGACTAAAAGATTACAAAATTGAAGAAGAAAAACAAAAAATAAACCAAAAGGTTCCTTTAATCCCAAACTAGGCCTTAACTTAGTGACACTAATTTTTTTTGTAAGTCAACTTTGAATGAAAAATAATTTTTATTTTAAAGTGCCTATCTCCAAACTCTAATTAATAAAAAGTAAAAAGTGTATTAATTTAATTTTTTTTTGTATTTCTTTTATAGTTGATTCTTTTTACATATTTATTTTAAAGTGCCTATCTCCAAACTCTAGTTAATAAAAAGTAAAAAAATAATAATAAAATTTCTATAAATTTCACAAAAGGCAAATATTTTTTTTTAAATGACACGTAGGTGCCACAAAAAATGCTTAATGTCCCATTTTAAATGTTTAAAAAAAATCTAATGTATCATTATTTTATATTTTTAAACTTTAGTATTTTGAATGAAGTTTAAAATTTTAAATTTCTGATAACAGATTTGATTTTTTTATGAGTAGAATAAATATTTCTTAGAGTAAAAAACGTTAGTATTTTAGATGAAAATAAAAAATTTTAATAAAAAGATTAATAAATGTTTTAGACATATTAAACAATGTAGTTTAAAAAGCTAATTTTTAAGCTAAAAATCAACAAAAAAAAGTGAGCCCAAACAGGTTTTACATAACAAGAAAACTAAATAAATTAACTTTTTTTGTTAAGTAGTAATAAAAATTTGACAATTTAACTAATTTGATATAAAAATTAAACTAGATAAGAAATTAGTATCGTTTCAGGAATCACATAAAATATATTTTTTTTTATCAAAAATTTTAGAAAAAATCAGTGTAATTTATCTTAAAAAATAAAAAATAAAAGACCTAACTCTACAAAAATTTTAAATGTAAAATAGAGCATATCGTTAAAATTTTAAAATCTCTACCATTTTTTGATGACGAGTCAAAAGCCCTTATTTTATCCCAATTAAGATATTCTAAACATTAATCACATATATGAAAACTAAAATCCTAAACACGCTAAATTCAGTATTTTCAGGCACTTTATTACATATTTTTTATTTGAGAATTAAAAAAATAACGAGTTTAGGATTAAAAGGAACACTAGATATATTTTTTAACGTATACATATAAAATACCTTTTTTATTTTTATAAGTAATAGTATAAATATATAAAAAAGAGCACTCACATATATATATATATATTTTTAAATGTATTTGAATTTTTATTTTTAAATTATATGTGTAAGTACTAAAAAATGAGACGGCACGTGCCTCGAATTCTGCCACGCCTCTTGTGGCTTAGAATATATTCTAGTATCCTAATTGTTTGCTATGTTTAAAAAGTTAAGTTAGTTTTTTTTGTAACTAATTATTATTTGGAATAATCTTTTTGGACTGTTTTATTTTTTTATTTTTTAAAATATTTAATACATCCTTATTTTTTTACTTTTAAGGCCATGATTAATAACTTTGACTTTTTAGTTAAAATAGCCAGAAAACAAAAATTACTCTTTTGATAAAAAAATTAAATATTAAAAAATTATATTAAAAAATAAACTTTACGAATATTCTATTCAAGTTCATATAACTTTTAAAATATAATAATATCTTTTATTCATAACTTGTGTACTACCACTGCCAACTATATATAATTATTAATATTAAATATATAAAATAATAAGATTGTTTATTTTGAACAATAAAAAAATAATTTTTTACCTAAATAACTATTTTTAAAAAAATTAATT
>JAOTRH010488561.1:0-24511 GCA_034768845.1 Heliamphora exappendiculata
AGCTTAAGAGATCCATTTATGAACTTAAGCAGGCATCGAGGTCTTGGAACACTCGATTTGATCAAGCTATAAAGTCTTATAGTTTTGATCAAAGTCCGGATGAGTCCTATGTGTACATGAAGCGTGATGGAAGTGTGGTGATATTCTTAGTACTTTGTGTAGACGATATCTTGCTGATCAAAAATGATGTGGGGGCATTATCTACGGTTAAAGTATGATAATTTGGGCAATTCGATATGAAAGACTTGGGAGAAGCCAGTCACATCCAGGATCAAGCTTGTGCAAGATCGAAAACAAAGGATGTTGGGCTTATCACAAGAAAAGTGTATCGATGATATTTTTGCTCGTTTTAGCATGCAAGATTCCAAGAAAGGGTTTCTCCCTTTCAGGCATGGAATCACTCTATCTAAGGATTAGTGTTCTAAGACACCTGATGAGATAGAAAAGATGAAGGCAATTCCTTATGCTTTGCACTAGACCTGACATCTGCTTGGCCGTTGGTGTGGTTAGCAGATATCAGTCTAACGTAAGGCAAGAGCATTGGACTGCGATAAAGAATATAATCAAGTACCTGAAAAGGCCTAAGGATTATATGTTTATTTACCAGGCAGACATTCTAGTACTTTTGGGGTACACAGACTCAGATTTGAAGTCTGACAGGGATTCCTGTAAGTCTATCTCAGGATATGTGTTTACCTTAGGAGGTGGAGCTATAAGTTAGAGGAGTATCTAGCAGTCATGAATTCCTTATTCCACCATAGAGGCCGAGTACGTGGCAGCTTCTGAAGTAGCCAAGGAGGCCGTTTGGCTCAGAAACTTCCTGATGGATCTAGAGGTGGTACCTTCTGTTCAGTCGGCTATTACACTTTACTGTGACAATAGGGAGCGGTTGCAAACTCGAAGGAGCCAAGGGTCCATAAGAAAGGTAAGCACATTGAGCGTAAGTATCACCTGATACGAGAAATTATACAAAGAGGTGATGTTGTTGTGACCAAGATTGCATCAGGAGATAATCTTGTAGATCCTTTTACAAAGAACTTACTGGCTAAGATTTTTGATAGTCATGTAGAGGGCATGGGAGTCAGATGTATGGAAGCATAGTTTTGAGTATATGTGAGAGATTGTTAGGGTTGGTATACTGAAAATCATATTTTTAGTGTTTAATTTTATTTTAATAAAATTATTTTTCTATTTTATAAGAATCTTTATGAGCAATGTATGTATATCATTTCTTTAATGTTATGCATGGATGTTCGATATTCTGTATAGTATTTAATCTGAGGCGTAGAGTACGGCTTGCATACAAAAGATCAAATTTTAGGTTATTACAGAATATAAGATTTATGTTCACAGTTTAAATAGAAATGGACATACTATCGGTACGACTGTGGCACAGAGTTTTAGTAGGCCTATCTTGGTTACGGGGAATAGATAATAACGTCGTCTATTGTTCCGACTCTCTGTACCCGTACACTTTGTGTGTATTGAACAGGACATTTTGGGTAATTAATTTAGTACTTACTACTGGCTATATAAATTAATTCACTCCCCAAGGTTATTATGAGTAGTGCTTATCCTCTTTGTCCTGAAATAATTATTAATTTGCGTATATTTAATATTCGTTGTTTTAATTCATCAGATGGTGCGATCTTATATGGGTTTATATTCCCGAATAATCGGGATTGACGATACCCCCTTAAAGATGCTTATAAGTTTTGACCAGGCCAAACTCTGCATGTGCATTTAATTATCCAGCAATCAAATAAGTTAAGCGGAAAGGGCTTAAGGAATATCAAGATGCCGATTAAATTAAATTGTCAATAATTAATTTAATTGGTGGGTATTGAAAATCTTAATGTGGTGGGAAATGGTAAGCATTTAATAATAGAAGTTCAATGCAAGAATGTCTTGAAATTATGGGTCAGAGTGCAATTATAGTTCTTTAGTGGTATGAACTGTAATTCAGTATTTTATGGAAATTGCAGAAACCACTGCTGGTTTTTCATAATTGTAGATACCGCTATGCGTCTTTCTTTTATTACAGAAACTGCTGGTAGGTATTTGTGTTCTATTGGAAGTCTAACTCATAATTACTCCCCAGGTCTCTACTGTAATCCTATATATATGCGGGTAGGCTTTTAGATAATTTTTATCATTATTGATATATTATTTTTGTTTTTCAAGACTTAAGAATATATCGGGGTTTCTTCCAGTACGAGTTCTCGGAGGATTGTAGCCCACACTACATTCGATGATCGCATACGAAAATACGGTAGAAGATCTAACTAGAGCTTCAACTCAGAATCAATTTGTAGTTAAAGATTTGATCGACAAGATGTATTCTTCTAAATTAACTTTGGTTGTACGGGTTTATTTTTTATCGTTCGATGTTAATTTTTTTTATATGGAGCCTGTTTCGGCGTTTGCCCGTCCAGTTAATTTTTTATCGATAATTATTTTTTAATAACAAAGATCTTGACAGTTTTTGCCTCCAACACACTGCCCATGAGAATCGAAAACACGAGCGCAATGAGAGAGGATAAACATCTTTGGTCAAGAGAGTGAGAACAAGAGACGTGAGAGAGATGAGAAGACAGCAAGAGAGATGAATGCGAGAGAGATAAATGAGTCGGGAGAATGGGAGAAGAGAGAGCCATTTGAGATTAGCGCGAATGATATTTTTAACCAGTCTTAGAACTTATTTTTTGCTATCGACCTTGTGGCCATTAGATCCAGTGCCTTTAAATCTTACAGTTGTAACAACTTGACCCAGGCCGCAACTTTGTTTAGCCACAGCCGTAGCTTTTTCTCAAACATTTCTCACGATCATGAACTTTATGTTCAGGCTGCCATCTCCTTAGGGAAAAATAGTACAGGCCGCGACATATAAAAGTAATAGCCTCTATCTTGTTTTGAGCACCCCACCTGTTTAGACCTTAGAATTTCCCCGTGTGGGTTTTGAACAAATCAAAAACTCTCTTAGCCCTTCTTTATGATCTAAATGTCCCTTTGAAAACCCCGGTCCTTATCACAACCTAAAACTAGTAGGTCTACCCTCGTCTATCCTCCTCATGACCTTAAACTAACTTATCGGTCCCCACATGACCTAAAATTGCCCCTAGCACCTTCGGCCCTCCTTATGAACTTAAACTAACATATTGGTCTATGCATGACCTAAAATTTCCCCTTAACCGATCGATCCTCCTCATGATCTTAAATTGACTCCTCGATCCTTGCATGACCTTAAAATGCTCCTAGAATGATTGGTCTTCCTCGTGACCTTAAACTGACTCCTCAATTCTCGCATGAACTTAAAATGCCTCTAGAACGATTGGTCCTCCTCATGACCTTAAACTAACTTATCAATCCTTATATGACCATAAAATGCCCCTTTACCTCTTCGATCCTCCTCATAACTTTAAACTAGCCTGTCGGTCCTCGCTTGACCTTAAAATTTCCTCCTAAGAGTTCGGTCCCTCTTATGACCTTGAACTGACCTATCGGTCCTCCCCATGACCTTAAACTAACTTATCGATCCACATGACCTTAAACTATCCTTAGCTTCATCGGTCCTTTCTCGACTTAATACTGATTGATGATTCCTCGGTCTGCGTGGTAACTTTAAAATTTTTCTTGTATTGTACCTATTTGCATCATACTGTACCTATCATGTATCATGATTAGCCTATTTGCATCATATGTATTATGCCACGAACTACGACTGGTCTGATCCCTTACAATGGGGGTACGTAGGAAGCTCGATGGATATAGGTTCGACCACACTTTTCTGCATGTTTTGTTTGTGTCTAAGATTGGCGACTAATTCAATTAGTTTGTCTCTAGAGTTTTGACATTTACTTGCACCACAAGTTATTGCAAACTCTTTCAAAGAGGGACAACTGTAGATACCCCAATCTAACCAAGCTGAATCTTAGGCACCCATCTCGAATGCGCTCTAATGACGAAAGTATGAGAATCATGCTTAAAGATATTCCTAAGCAAGTAAAATCACAAATGATGGCTCAAAACCCATAGAAAAGCCCTAAAAACATTCAGGCTGTGTCCTTACACTCATGGCTATAACCTTTTTGAAAATCCAAAATCAAGTCATGACTTTTTTTATCACGACCGTCACTTGTTTATCCAAGCCGTGACTTTTAAAAGTCGTGGCTGTCCTTTTCACCACCTTAAAGGTAGCAACCGTCACTATTATCCCCTTTTTGACAAGTGGCAGCATCGCAGGAGGGGTCTATGTTGCTTACCCTGCCTATAAATAGGTGGCATTTCCAAGTAGAACAAAGAGGAAGAAACACCTGGAGGCCCAAGCTCTACCAAAATACTTTCCCACCTGATATTCTCCCATTCATTCCACACTTTTTGAGCCCCATTTATGTTCTTGCTTCCCTCGAAGTTCTCAAAGTACATATATTGATTTGGAGGTATCATATTCTCACCGCCGAGGGGCCATTTGAGATGGATATTCACATGAGATAACCTTGGGAACCCACGACTCTTCATAAATCCTCATCTTCTTTCCCCGAGAGTGTCGTGGATAAGGTTTTCTTTATTTTTATTGCTTATTTATCATTCATTTCAATGTAAGAATTTGTTTCCTCCAAGTTTTTCATTACTAACAGTGTATTCATAGCCCTCTATTTTGTATATTTATGTTTGCTTACATTCTATTTCGATACTCACAAGCATACTAAGCACATCAAAAAGCATTCTATGGTTCTAGAACATGACGGCCGCGACCGTATTATGTCACGGTAGTATATTCTGTTAAACTTATAGCCGTAACCGCGCACTTTTTATAAGAGTCGATACATTTACGCCTTTTTTTACTCACAGCCGCAACATCCTGTTGTTATGGCTGTCACATTGTTTTAAGGCCAAAAATGTGAAAACCTTCTTCAAAACTCTCTGTTATATGTTTATTTGAAGGTTGTATATCTTTTTACTATTCTATTTAGCATTTTCTTCTCACTGTATCTCTGTTTAGTTCCTCTTGGGAAGTGAATGGCAGATCTGGCCTAGATCAAATGGGTCATGATCACCATTCTATACACCTTTATATCTGTATGTTTTGAGGTCATAAAAACATGACGGCCGCATCTTTTTCCTTCATTTTTTGTTACGACTACGACATCCTTTTACTACGGTCGTTAGATTTTGTGAGGCCAGTAACATGAAAATGTGTTTTAAGCATTCTGTTGTTCATTTTCGATATTCTGTATATTATATTTAGAGTTATTGTTTGTATAAAGGATGAAGGATGGTGGATCTAATATAAAACCAATAGGTTATGGTCTCTGTCCTATATATCTTATTCATTTGATCCTGATTTAAGCCTTGTGCAATGTATATACCCCTTCTGTACCTTGAAAAACCAGGGCCATAACTTTTATTTGCCACGGCTATGTGCATTTTTTATTTTGTTCTTTGCGGTGACCTTATATTTATCACGGGTGCCTATTTTGTGACTATTTTTGTCATGGCCGCAACATTTGTTGCTACAGTCGTGAGTTTTCTACATATCTAGTAGCTTAGATTTGACGTTGTTGTCTCTTCTATTTATTCTGTATAGCTTATTTATAACATGTCAGGTGCAGAATCATTGTTGCATAACCCGTAAACCTTTATTTGTTCGTTTTATCTCTTATTTGCGTGTTTTTTGCTTTTCCTTGCTCAAATGATACATGTGGCACATGTAAAAATAACAACTAAGTTGCATAATCCTAGGAATCACAGATAGGACTTTGTTTCGTTGATTGATTTTGTTTCAACTCTCTTTAACCTCCCGTTTTGTATATGTTACCTTTAAAAGGTTTAGAATAAGAACCAATATAGACAAGTAGTAGAGGTCAACCTCACGGTTGGGTGAAAAGGGTGCCTAACAACCTTAGCCCCTAAATCTTCTTTTTCTCTAGTTATCTTTTTTTAGAATGACTCGTAGCCTTCTTTTATTTTTTTTAGTTTTTCTCAAAAATCAAGTGGCGACTCTATTTTTCAAGAAGGGTGCTTAGATATCTCAGATTATCTTTGTTTTAAAAGAAAAGAATATTTTTCTAAAATAATAAATATCTGGTGCATTCCTCTTCACCAAAGAAAACATTGGCAATAGTCACTTAACCAACAACTGCATGATATTTCGGTACGAGATCTAGGATTTGATAGAGAATAAGGTGATTCCCCCACGAATTGTCGTTCAGAAACCGAATGTTACCACCAACCCTCTGCCGAATCACGCAAATTAGCAAAATGTGAATGCCGTTGAAAGAGGGCCAAAAGGTTTTGATCCCACCAAATTTAGTCTCCGCAACACAACTGAAGCTGGTTAGAGATTTTTCGTCTAATCAAAAAGTGCTGTTAATTAATGACCTTATTCAAAATTTGATCAACGATGGTTTTGATAACTTTCCAATCTTTATCGTTTATGAAAAAGAAGTTCCTCCCACTGTCAATGGTGATGACAATGAGGATGAAGAAATTAAGCGTTTGTCGGTGGATCTGGCCTGTCTTGAGGTATTAGACGAGTTGGACGAAGTAGGGATTGACATCCAATGGCACGTTCTAACCGTTCCGAGTGATGATACAATGTGGCACCAAGGGGGAGTCTGGTATGGAGAAGCCAACCTAAATTTTGAAATAGAAGAGACAGGGAAAACGGTATTAGAAATAGGAGAATCCTCGAAGGAAAAGAAGGTTGACAATGAGAGTAAGCAAGAAAAAGATCCACTAGTCGGTGTGGAAACCGAGAAGAAGTAGAAAGAGAAAGAGGAGAATTCACTCCAAGTAAATTTATTGGGAATTGCAAGTTCTGTATTTAACCTTTCCATATACATTGTTCTTCTGCATGAGCCGAAACTAAGAGACCTCTACTTGAAGGACCGATCTTATAATCTCTCGAAGTGGAGTACTAAGAAGAAAATGACATGTGGGAATTGAAAGAAGTAGAGCAGGAATTCATGGACATATAATACAACGAATGAGGGGATGTGCTGGAATGGCATCCGATTGTTGAAGAACCATATGATCATGGAGGCCCGTGGGAACCTTGGGTTCCTCCCCCATCGTACAATTATGAAAACCTATTTGATGGGGTATCACTACCACAACTCTTTGAGTTAAAACTAATATCGGTGAAGAATCTCATTGGTTTTCACAAAATGTAATGGGAATCAAGGAGGATCTCTTAGGGGATGGAGCAGTTAACAAGGAAGACAATCAGAGGAAGATCAGCACATACGAGTTTTGGGATTTCTGAGAGAAAGGATACTCGATGGTCAACATTTGAGAAGTAATTGACTAATTCAAAGGTCCTTGGGAACCCAAAGAATAGATATAACATCTTACGAGAAGCGGGAGGCATTTCAAGCCCATGTAGTTAGAGAAGGGGAAATTGAGTAGGGGCATGGAAGAACTAAAAAACCAAGTGAAAAAATCAAACGACAAAGAGGAAGATATAGTTTTGAAGCAACTCAAGAAGACACAAGCTGATGTGAGCATTTGGGGGCTACTCGTGGCTTTCTATAAGCACCGGCAGACCATTTTGAAAGCTTTGGACAGTGTAGACATCCTAATCGACGTATCTCTCGATTAGTTGGTTGGAAAGCTTATGCTTGAGAAGCAGACCATTGTTATCACCTTCAGTGACAAAGAGTTTTCGATCGAAGTGCCATCTCATAATAAGTCGATACATCTGGCTGACCAATGTTTGGGGAAATGGGTGTCGATCATCTTAGTTAACAACGATTCTGCTCTCAATATGTGTCCACTATGAACTGCTTACTATCTGGGACTGGAGATGCAAGACTTCAAACTGAGCACGCAAAGAGTACGTGCATACAACAACACGAGAAGAGACGTATTGGGATTGGTAACTTTTGCTGTGATAGTGGGAATTTTAGAAAGTGAGGTGGAATTCTATGTTCTCGATGTGCCAGCCTCGTTTAATCTTTTATTGTTAAAACTGTGGCTATATGATCCGACAATTAGAGCAATTCTGTCGACCCTGCGCCAAAAGGTGAAGCTGATGAAAGTATGAGTGACTCTCACTATTCCAGGAAAATCTGGCTTATCGACCCCGATTAGTGACACTACCCCGCTACCCGAGATCCAACATGGAGAAGTGGACCTCGTTCTAAATGGGTTCAACTTTAATGAGACTAAAGTTATCTAAGTTCTTATGAATGAGGAGGAGAATTATGCAAACCCAAAAGTCATTGCTATGATAAGAGGAATGCCCAATTTTCCAGGGATGGGACTGGCCAAGCACCTACAAGGGATCTCAAATTCGATCCCCCTGTTTCACAATTGCCATGGACATGGACTAGGGTACGAGTCAAAGATAGAAGAAGTAAAGATAGGGAAATACAAGCCAATGTTAAATGGGCGCTTTGTTAAAGATATGGATAATTTTCGTTATTGTGGATTTCCCAAACCATAGATATAGAAGAAGACTAAACAAAAGCTACCGGGGCTAGAGATCTTTTTTAGCCATTAATTTTCTGATGGTGAGAAGGAAGCAAACATACGATAGATGGAATTCACTGAGAAAGTGCTGACAGACTGGCCGGTTCATTGCAAGAAAGGAGATCTGAGTTATTTCTTCACTGAAAAGATGGCCCGAGTGCGTATAAGCAATGATGAAGATAAGGACATGCTGATGATGGAAGTCAATGCACCTGTGGATTACACCACACTTATTATGGATGCTGCTAAAATGAAAAAGAGTCAATTTTTTGAGTCTTTTCTTATGCATGATGTAACAAGTGAGTTGGAGTTCGAATCTGTTGAACTTATTTTCACCAAGTCTATGAACAATGTTTGTAACAACGAGTCCGTTGGGAATGCATCTGTTGGCATCCTAAGCCCCTTTTGTCTTGAGTCTCAGGTTATAACCCATCTTAATATCAATGAAATGAAATCGAATTTTGGTTACTTTCTTGTGGCTTAAATATTTTATCTTGATTCTGAAGATTTTAATGAATTTGAAGAGGATATCCCCCAAGAATTAAAATTTTTAATCAAAAAAGAAGAAGAAATGTGAGCTCAACCTCACATCCCAAACACATGACACTGATGCAAGGCGACAATATTGAGTAACATGTCAAGAAAATTCTAAAGTTAAAAATAATACAGCAGCACATGAAATTGATGGAACTCCATCTCATTTTTTGTGTAGTGTTATTGTAGTTAAGAAATGCAATAAAAATTAAGCTCGAAAATGGAATAATCTTCCACATTCACCGTGCACTCAAAAAAAGAAAATTCATGTGCAAACAAATTGTTCAAGTAAGGAACTGCTATCACCCATAGTTTTTTTTTCTCTTCAATACACTACAATCAAGGTTAGCACACAAGCATTCAATATTTTCCAAAATGTAGTTCATTCTCCTACTTCTTTCCTAGAACTTCTTCCTATCTCCATTTTGTTTGGATGGTTGGGTTCTCCAATGTTCTATTTTTCACCCTTAGGGATGACTTTTACTCTCAAACATGTCTTCCTATCCCATTTTTCACTCCCCACCAAAAGGAAAAAAAAAACATAAACACACACACTCAACAAAAAAGGGAAAAACAAGGAAAATACGACTAGCAATTCGAAGAGGAAAAGTAAAGAAAGGTATATAAATAGTAATTTTTGCCTATTGACACAATATAAATGGCATGTTAAGGCTTCAACAAGTGTTCAAATCATATCTCCAATTCGAATTAGCAAAGTTGTTTGAAGAAGAGTTTGGTATTAAAACATTATAATCGCATGTTAACAACTTACATCTTACTGAAGAGAAAAGCCTTCCCATGTCATAGCTTCTTCCATTTCTCTCCCTTTTCTCTTTCTTTCTCTCCTTCACAAGAGTAATGGATTTCTCTCCATGTTTCTCTTTCTCTGTCTCCTTCAGAAGGCGTCCAAAGAACACCACCGCCACAAAAGTTATTGAGGATAAAGCAAGTTAAGAGCTCCAATGGCAGATAAGCATTTGATCATAGTCCCATCAAATCGAAGCACCGTTTGCTGAGCAAGCTCTCACACAAAGCAAAAACCAGGCAAAGACAGTGGCCAGCGGCAATATTGGCGTGAGCAACGACGGCAATCGACATTGGTGTGAGCGATGATGACAGTCGACGGTGCAAGCGGCGGATTGAGAAGCCTGAGACTATAGAGAAGATGAGAGAGGCAAAGAGCGCTAGGGCTAAGCTTGAGATGAGAATTGTGTGAGAGAGGTAAGGGCTTATGCTTGAGATGAGTAGGATAAGGACTCTAGATGCATGTATCGGGGATAGGGGATACCAAATTTTTTTGTTCCCATAAATTTGTAATCTCGTTTATAAAAACAACTGGGACTAAAAATTTAATTTACTATTTTATATTTTTAATAGTTGAGATTAAAAATACATATAATCTCCATTTATTTTATAAACTAAGATTAAAAGTTTTTTTATTTTTTTAATCACACTTCATTTAGAAACTGAGATTTTTTAAATTTTTTAAGTGAGATCTTTATCTATTATTGTAGCAATGTTTTAACACCTAATCATACATTTAGCACAAAAATCTATGCATAGTTTAAAATTCTACCTTGGAGAGTTAAAAATTCAAAGTTTTAATCTAACCAAAATACATGAACACGCCGAAATCAAATTTTGCTTAGTTGGATGCAAAGCCCTCGTTGAGAAGTTCAATATTCATTCTTGCAGTCTTGCAAAAATCCAAGTCTAAAGCCTTCAAACATGGAGGAGAAGAGGCGGAGAGCTTGAGGTCTTTCAATGGAGGTTTTGTGTGAGAGACATTGAGGGAGAGAGAGTGGTCGGCTCGGGAATGTGAGGCTTCTCCAACAAGCCAAGGCTCACCCTCCCTTGCCATTACTCCCATGCATGCCAACAACATCTAATGCACTCATGATGTATTTTTAATCTACTTACATGCATTTACAATATTAAAAATAATATTTATAAATTTATATTAACTCAAAATTTATTTTTTAAAAATTAATGAATTTCAAAATTATTTTCGAATTAAATTTCACGGGACTCTGCGCACAACGACGGGTTTAACAAAACTTATTTCAAAACTTATTTCAAAGTTACCGACTCTACTGACCATGTATTTATATTAAAAGCAGTCAAGTTAAACATTAATTTTCAACACATAAAAATCAATACTTAGCATTTAATTAACAAAATCGGGTCTCACAATTACCATATTTGACGTAATATTCAAAAATTTCTTCAGACAATTTGAATGCCGTTTAATTTTAGGCTCCTCATAGCATTTCTCAAATTTCCAGTTTCAATGCAAATATTTTCATCAGTCAAATTCGTTATAGATTCATCCATTCCATTCCTAATATCATTCTCATTAAAATTTAACGTTGAAGTAGCACTACATATGTCACGCCCCAAACACCAGGGTCACGCAAAAGCCCACCAAACCCCCCATTTAAGAAAATAAGATTTTTGTAGTTGGAAAACCATTAACTCAAAATCATACATCATATGGATAAAAGTCCCGACAGTTCGACTCTCATAATCTGAAAATATGCAATCTCATACATGAATAAATATATCGCCGAAAGGCGTACAAACCAGCCTTCTGAAACAGGCATCACATGTTAAATACATGTCAAAAATCAGAAACTACAACTAGCCTTCTTCCACCACAGGAATCTAGGTTAACTCCTCATTATCACCTGAAAATATTTTTCAGGAAAATTCCACACCGTGAGCCAAAGCCTAATAGAAAGTAGACAGTAAAGCTGTTAAGCAGGCTATGCAGTCATATGGTGGGAGCTAACTCGACCACGAGAGCCAAAAGGTTTTTCTTTCAGAAACTACACGTTTTCCATTTGAAAATCATCATTTTCATCCTTGAAACTATGCATATCATCCTAACAGATATAATGACACAGTTAAGGGAAAGGTGTAAACACAGTAATCAGAGCATGATCATTGTTCACCCGGATCATATAACCATAATCAAAATATTATTTTTCCACACACAACTGAGAAAAATAAACGGTAAAACAGTTTTCCTCCACTCGGGTCACACAACAGAGGAGAACACAGTAAAATGAGATCCTATGTACCGACTCTGCCACACCGATAAAGATAACAACTATAGACTCTCGTCCATTACCCTAGGCCCACAGGCTTGATAATGACAAGTTTTATACGGAGTCACGACAACCTAACTACTCAATTTACGGGTCAAGCCCGAGGGTCCAGAGCACTCACCAACCACACAATTTACGGGATTCAACCCGAAGGTACAGAGCACTCACTGCTTAATTTACGGGACCTGAGCCTGAGGGTACAAAGCACCCAATCACTTAATTTACGGGGACTAACTCGAAGGTACAGAGCACCTACGCTGCGTACGTTTCCAAACTTACACCGAGTAGCAATAGAAGCCCAACTGAAAACCACACACCCATTGTCACGGTACATTTATGGATAGTATTTAAAAGCCAACAAAATAGTTTTACATCGCATGTATACAAAAGGGATCCAATCCATCATCATGAAGATCTACAAGCATGTAACAACATATGTTTTAACAGAACTGAGACTCAACGCCAAGGGTTAGCTCCTAACCTCCACAAATATGTTTTTCACAAAAACACCTCATTTTCTAGGCTCCTTTTGAAAACCACATATCTCAACACATCCGGATCATGTATAAAATTGAGAAAAGGCATAAAACCTACTATTTTCACCGTTTTCAAGAACACCCTTTGAAATTTCAACACCCACAAGTCATATCATGTAATAAACCAAGAAAAGCGTAAAACATATTTTTTGTCCGAAACAAGGTTTAAGAATAACACATGATATATAAGCATTTCAACAGAGAAAAAAGCATACAACTGAATGTAGCGTAACTAGCCAATAATCACTATCACGTCTCGACACCCGGGTCACGTGAAACACCCACACACAAACTCCCAAGGAACAAGAAATTTGATAAAAAGTTCCACAGATGATGAAAAACAACCTTTCCCAAGCATTTGGCCAAAAATGGATGAAAAACGCTTTGAAAATCTTAACATACCTTCACTCTTTTGGTCATAACCTTTTCTACAAAAATAATTTTAAGGTGCGATAGGTTCCATTGAAAAGAGAACTTCCGGAGCTTCGATTTGAGTACAAGAACGACCCAATTCCGAGTCCGAATGAGGGAGATAACATCAAAACAAAAAATAGAACTACGCAGCCAGTCCGCTTGAGTGGACATTGGGCGCTCGAGCGGTCTACCACCCGAGAAAAACCAGAATTTTCTGTTCTTTGTGTTCTAAGCCTCCAAACCCTCAAGCACCCACTAACCATCATCTCAACCACAACTTAAAGCCTCCAAACACCTTTTTAACACCCTCAGATATACCCAAACCCGAAACTACCACAGAACCTCGAAAGGAACATTTCAAAACCCGTTTTCATCCAATTGAAATCATCACAAACGCCTTTTTAAACAAAAACCCAGTTTAACGAAACATAAATCTGTTGTCCATTCATTTTTAACCGGTCAAAATACTTATAATTACATTTAGTACCCTTTAACATCAGTAGAGTCTAGAATTCTACCTCGTTGAGCTAAAAGCTCAACGTCTCAATCCACATGCAAAAATAAACTTCGTCAGAATAAAATTCTGTTAGGATGAAAGCATAGACCACGATGCCGATACTAAGAATCTGCTATCTGATCGTCGAAAACTAAACCTCGGGCCCCCGAGAAGTTAGAGAGAAGGCAGAGAGAAAAGGAAAAAAACTTAAGAGTTAAATTTTGAAAATATCTTTTAAAAATATCTAATTTCAGATATTTATAGGCCTCCAAAATATTTTTTTTATAAATTTTGAAATTCGCACCGCAACTTCCCGTATCCCCCGGGACCAACCCCGCAAAATATCTGAACCCGAGCATCCGTCAAAATCACGTTTGTATAGAATCTCGCGCTAGGCCTCCACTGCTCGAACGCCTAACCGCCGCTCGAGTGGACCCCTGCCGACATAGCACTCTGCCACCCCACTGCTCGAGCGCCCAAGCACCGCTCGAGCGGTCACCACACAAAGCCACTTTCTTGCACCACCCCGCTCAAGTGCACACCCACTGCTCTAGCGGTCATCGCTGGGTGAAAACCTGAACCAAAGAAGCAAGATCAAACTTTAATCCCTACTCCCTTGAACACTTAAATCATTTCCAAAAATGAAACGGGTCAGGGTCTCACAACTCACCCCCTCTTAAAGGAATTTTGTCCCCGAAATTCAACACTGCAATAACACTGCAACTCAAGCCAAATACTGTCCCGCAACTATTAACAATCTCTTATGCAAACCTAGCAATACTGCACAATAGCAAAAATGTCCCTGCAACTGAAATCCCAGACCTGTCGTCACATAAGGAAAACACGACTAGAAGATTCAATTTCCATACAGACTGCTCGTATGGGTAAGTTCCACTGTTACTGCTGTTATCCAGGAAACATCCATAAACATTGGATCAAGATCCAACTCGTGCTGCCAAACCCCAACACAAAACTCTCGCCAAACTCAAACCACTCCGCGATAAACGCATCATATAAGATCAATCCACCATGGTACTTGATCTCAAACATGCTCTATGCTCGAACACAGAGACTATCACCCTGGTCCTCATTGCCACATACTGGCTCAATCACACCTCACAATACACACCCAGGATTATCTCCACAAGTCCAAACACACGATGTCAGACTCCGACATCGGTCACAAGAAGTCACAAACTCCACACCCAAACTTTACCCAAGTTCTGACAATCAACAGACGGCCACAGACTTTGATACCACGTCATCACCCTGTCGACGCCAACGTCTTCATCACTGAAGCTGTCATGATGTCGATCCACGAGCAGCAACACAACGCTTAACTCCAGAGAGAAGCTTGCTCGACTCTAGAGAGAATCGTACTTACTCACCTGGACATCAACCAACACATCTCAGCAAACCCTCGTATGTAGAACTCATCACGGTCCTTCCGTTCCCAACCAAACAATCGCGTCGGTTCGAACTGGCCATGCTAACCAAGGCTTCTCCAACCTCTTACTCTCGAGAGCACCATCTATACAAACAACTGTAATGCTAAAGCACAACATTTACCACAGTTGATAGCCACTCCTCGACTCCAAGAACTCTACGCGGTTCCAAGTCCTCAAACAGAGCAAAAGGTCAGACTCACGAAAGTCTACCAGAAATCCACCATACACATATCACAGCCGCACTGTTCCAACAAAATTCCCACTCTACCATGAGCTAGAAGCACAACCATACACACACGCAACGGTCAACGATCCTCAACTGATCACTGCAAAGGAACTCTATGTATTGGTACCAACGCCCTTATCAACTAACATTCCTGGTGTAACAACTCTACCTCACAGGGAACACAACCCTACTGGTTCAACCATCCGTTGAAACCATACTGATTAGGTTTCCACAACCTATCAGATGTACCACACTCATACGTACTCTTTTACAGTCTTTCGTCACGGGAAAATACCTACCCCATCATGCAATTCTTTACGGCCTTTAACCGCAGGAGCAATCGGATCCTAAGTCACACACAGATGTTTAACACTAAAAATGCATGAAGAACCCATCTTCCAATCACCCGATCTTGGCGATACACATCCATGAGTCACAACTTCAAGGGTCACAACACAGATACAAATCCACTGAGATTCCAGAGTCTGAGGACACAATCAAAACCTGAACCAATCAAAACCTAGCATCTCTGTCCACCCGAGATGAAACAACTCGCAAACAACACGCATCAGATAATCGTCTACAAAAACTCTCTCCTTCCATCCAAAGGAAAGAAAAATGCCAACCAGAAACCATGGCCAAACCTCAGCATACTGTCGGCGTACTTCCAGTACTCCCCCAATGCTCAGACCTTATTCACACACATGAACACCATCCATCCGCATACCTGGTACAACACATACAATTGCGCCCAAAACCTCACGTCACAAGGTTGCGCTACACAGCTTAACTCCTACTGAGCACACCACGATCACAAGCATCGTACCCTACGATTTCTCACCTATCATCCCAGGCTGGCCAAATCACATGGTATACTGCTAAACCTAATCACTCCACACTTCGTTTCCATGGGCGAACAACGTATCCATCTCGGAACCTAAGGTGGAACACAAACAACTTTCAGGCATATCACACTCGGGATGCATCTTCTTAGTGCTAAGCCAACCACATGCACTCAGCATGATTCCCAATCACGATCTCCTACTTACTAGGATCTCGATCAAACCATGAACCTGTATTCCCATAAGAATCTCACGGAACTAATACTTGTCGCCTAATGAAATCAGAGCCTGAACTCTTACACATTTCAACACAACCGCGACCCATGCTTACTCCCAGCATATCTATAACTCGTACTTATTCACATACCCCTGAGCTCGCTCACTCGGAACTCAAGTCTCAAACCTTGAAAGGTATACAGCGCCCAAGGTCATCAGAACTACTCAGGCTGCTAACAACATCCCATATGCTACTTTGGCTACCGTCAACATCCTGCTGACCACCATCAACATCCTAACTACTAGGGGATATCTCCAGAACCACTCACGTTCTGCTATCTCTATAGACACTCGGCCAAGAATTACTACGCTCCCATCCACTATGTTCCCGTCCATACTTCATCCTGAGTACACGGCTCATGACATAGCATGGCTCACGACGTACCAAATCCATCACATGGCCGAAACCACGTGCACCAAAAGGCTATCCTTACAACTTTCGATAACTTACTCTTAAGCTTAGCCAGCTACCTAAGCCAAAGCTATCAATCAAGCTTCGACCTCACACGGCTAAACCCAACTCAATGAGGAGTTCCACAACATCCCAAGCGATCGACGCTCAACCCATACCGTACCTCTACAACTGATAACAACCGAGTCGCACATAACCAAACCCAAACCACGGTCTCGCCGTCTCTAAAGGGTGTACATGTTATAAAGAAAGAAAACATGAAACACGACAACCTAAGGTCGATCTATCATGTTATCTCCACCACATATCACATAATCATGCTAACATATAGCCACAACGATTATGCGGACACAACACCGATACCGAGGAGAACCAACAAGAATGACGCGTCACTTTGGATAACCTACTCAGATTCTTTGCTAGAAAACACGTCCGCAAAACACGTTTCTAACTTGGCTCCCAAGTTTGTCAATTCAAATGCCCGAAGGCAAGACTAGTCAATCCTAAGGCCCAACCTCCATGCCCACGTATATACCACAAGCTATCATGCTATGTTAGGAAAACGCTGTAACACATGCAATCAAGCACACATGCATCCTCACAAGGTGATGTACCCTTTTTTTCATAGCTCTTAGGTATTCGAAACCAGAGCTCCGATACCAAGTTGTCATGCCGTAAACACCAGGGTCAAGCGAAAGCCCACCAAAACCCTCATTTGAGAAAATAAGATTTTTGTAGTTGGAAAACCATCAACTCAAAATCATACATCATATGGATAAAAGTCCACACATTTCAACTCTCATAAACTGAAAATATGCAATCTCATACGTGAATAAATATATCGTCGAAAGGCGTACGAACCAGCTTTCTGAAACAGGCATCACATATATAAGTACATGTAAAAAACTGGAAACTACAACTAGTCTTCCACCACCACAGGAATCTATGTCAACTCCTCATGTTCACCTGAAAATATTTTTTAAGAAAATCCCACACCGTGAGCCAAAGCCCAATAGAAAGTAGATAGTAAAGCTGTAAAGCAGCCTATGCAATCATATGGTGGGAGCTAACTCAACCACGAGAGCCAAAAGGTTTTTCTTTCAAAAATCACACGTTTTCCATTTGAAAACCATTATTTTCATCCTTGAAACTATGCATATCATCCTAACAGATATAATGCCACAGTTAAGGGAAAGCCGTAAACACAGTAATCAGAGCATGATCTTTGTTCACCCAGATCATACAATCGGAATCAAAATATTATTTTCTCACTCAGAACACACAATCGAGGAAAATAAACGATAAAATAGTTTTCTTCCACTCGGGTCACATAATCGAGGAGAACACAGTAAAATGAGATCCTATGTACTGACTCTGCCACACTGACAAATGGAACAACTATAGACTCTGGTCCATTATCCTAGGCCCACAGGCTTGATAATAACAACTTCTATACGGAGTCACGACAACGTAACTGCTCAATTTACGGGTTAAGCCCGATGGTCCAAAGCACCCATTAACCACACAATTTACGGGATTCAACGCGAAGGTACAGAGCACTTACTGCTTAATTTGCGGGAACTGAGCCCAAGGGTACAAAGCACCCATTCACTCAATTTACAGGGACTAACCCAAAGGTACAGAGCACATACGCTGCGCACGTTTCTAGACTTACACCGAGGAGCGATGGAAGCCCAACTCAAAACCACACACCCACTGTCACGGTACATCTATGGATAGCATTTAAAAGCCCACAAAATAATTTTACATCGCATGTTTATAAAAGGGATCCAATCCATCATCATGGAGATCTACAAGCATGTAACAACATATGTTTTAACAGAACTGAGACTCAACCCCAAGGGTTAGCTCCAAACCTCCACAAACATGTTTTTTACAAAAACACCTCGTTTTCAAAGTTGCTTTTGAAAACCACGGATCTCAACACATCCGACCATGTATAAAATCAAGAAAAGGCGTAAAACCCACCATTTCCACCGTTTTTAAGAACACCCTTTGAAAATCCAACACCCACAAGTCATATCATGTAATAAATCAAGAAAAGCGTAAAACATATTTTTTGTCCGAAACAAAATTTAAACATAGCACATGATATATAAGCATTTCAACCGGGGAAAAAGCATACAACTGAATGTAGCGTAACTGGCCAACCATCACTATCACGTCCCGACACCCGGGTCACGTGAAACACCCACACACAAACTCCCAAGGAACAAGAAATTTGATAAAAAGTTCCACAGATGATGAAAACCAACCTTTCCCAAGCATTTGGCCAAAAACGGATGAAAAACGATTTGAAAATCTTGACATACCTTCACTCTTTTGGCCATAACTTTTTCTACAAAAAGTATTTTAAGGTGGAAGAGGTTCCATTGAAAAGAGGACTTTCGGAGCTTCGATTTGAGTATAAGAATGACCCAATTTCGAGTTTGGATGAGGAAGGTAACATCGAAACAAAATGGCACTGCGTAACTAGTCCGCTCGAGCGAGCTACCACCCGAGAAAAACTCAGAATTTTTTGTTCTTGGTGTTCTAAGCCTCCAAACCCTCAAACACCCACTAACTATCATCTCAACCACAAATTAAAGCCTCCAAACACCTTTTTAACACCCTCGGATATACTCAAACCCGAAACTACCACAGAACCTCGAAAGGAACATTTCAAAATTCGTTTTCATCCAACCGAAATCAACACAAACGCCTTTTTAAACAAAACCCAATTTAACGAAACATAAATCGGTTGTCTATACATTTTTAACCGGTCAAAATACCTATAATTATACGTATTACCCTTTAACAGCAGTAGAGTCTAGAATCCTACTTCGTTGAGTTAAAAGCTCGATGTCTCGATCCACGTGTAAAAATAAACTTCATCGGAATAAAATTTTGTCTAGATGAAAGCGTAGACTACGATGCCGATACTAAGAATCTGCTGTCTGATCGTCCAAAAATGAACCCCGGGCCCCCAAGAAGTTAGAGAGAAGGCAGAGAGAAACAGAAGGAAACTTATGAGTTAAGTTTTAAAAATATCTAACTCTAGATATTTACAAGCCTCCAAAATATCTTTTTATTTTTAAATTTTTGAAATTCACACCGTAACTTTCTGCAGCTCCCGGGACCAACCCCGCAAAATCTCTAAACCCGAACATGCGTCAAAACCACATTTGTATAGAATCTCGGGCCAGGCCTCCACTGCTCAAGCGGACCCCTGCCGACATAGCACTTTGCCATCCCACCACTCGAGCGGTCACCACACAGAGCCACTCTCTGGCACCATCCCGTTCGAGCGCACACCCACCACTCGAGCGCACATCGCTGGGTGAAAACCTGAACGAAAGAAGCAAGATCAAACTTTAATCCCTACTCCCTTGAACACTTGAATCATTTCCAAAAATGAAACGGGTCAAGGTCTCACAACATACTTCTTCTATGTTACTGCAGTATAACATATACAATATTATAAATAAAAATAGTAATTTAAAATGTGAAATTTCTCATTGTTCTTCAAAAAAGAAATATTAGCAAATAAAAAAATTTCTTATATATCACACGCAGAATAATTCTCATATCCTAAAATAAAATAATCTAATCTACACAACTCTATCAAAATATTAAGAAAATTCTCACTGTTCGTCTAAAATAATATAAAAACACACAAAAATTTCTCAGACAATACACAAACTAATATCTCATTACAATACACATGATATGATAACATATGAATAATCATCCATACAACAATATCGTATCAACTATATAATCCATACATAATCTTATATCAAAAAAATTAAATTCAAGGACAAGAATGAAATAACCTATAAAATGAAACGAATGAACCTGACAAGATGAAGGAAGAGAATGAAAAATGGCAACTCTATAAGATCACAATCTCAGTTTCAATATTTATTCTCGACTCGAAACAACAGTAAAACGAAATAAAGATGATGAGATCGAGAATAAAACTAGAATTTATTAAAATTTGAGTTCTGATATCACCATTGATCGATGAGTTCTGATATCACCAATAAAAATCGAGATAAGAACGAAGACGCAAAGAGAAAATATCAAATTAAACCTCACTTTCAATTCACCTCCTTCCTCACCATGTATCATTATATAGTGAAGCAAAAACTTGTTCCCACTCTTTCCTAGAGAAAACGTATTTCCTAATTTCAGCTTCAGATGATGACATGGCAAATTCGGTCATTAGTTTTGGTCAAAAAATTCGGTGCATTTAGACTTTCCGATAATAAAACTTCTGCATTGAACTAGTAAATATATCAAAATATATCCACTTTTAGTTGGAAATGTGTTAAGTGAAAATCTCTCTCTCTCTCTCTCTCTCTCTCTCTCTTTATATATATATATATATATCTTAATTCAGCCCATTCATGAGATTTGAATCACTAATGCTGCTACTAGTGATTGGAACCCGTTAGTAAATGGAAAATTAAACCTTCTGAGATAAATTGATGTTTGCATAAATTAGTTTAACACCCTAAAATATATATTTAAAAATAAATAAATCCTCTACCAGTGGCTTTCTCCTTGATCTCATCATATGATTCCCTAATCTCGCTATTCCATCCAGTATTCCAAAGTAGAAATAATAATCTTCATTTCAATAATCATCTGGGTCTTGTCCTTTTCTTCAGTTTCAGAGCAGTAGCTTTCCCATTCATAATTAAATATAGGTAGTTGGCTGATAGTCAGCTAAGTGTGTCACAAGATATGTATGGGAAGATTTAAAAAATAGGGTGTGGCATTTCTCCAATCGCTCATTAGATTGGATCGGCTCAATCGGACTATATTTTGATTATTTAAATTATTTATTTTATTATTTTCAGTATATATATTATTACTGTAAAAAATAAAACTAATCGGATATCGTTAACTGTCTTAACTTATTACATTGCGTTAATAAAAAAAATTGTGATATCTATTTACTATTCATTTAATTAACACAAACAAATAGGAAATAAACCGTTCAAATCATCAAAAATAAGTTTATTTTAAACTCAAAAAATAGTCTTACTTGACCGGAGAGAAGCCATTTCATAAAAAATAAACTTTTCATTGACTTAATAAAATGGATAAATAATCCCCATTTTTACATTGGGTAAAATTCTGGGCTCATTTTTTACCAATGTGAAAGTGCATTTTGTTCCCTGCGAACAAAATTTAACTCATTCATTTGGAATAATGGTTTATTAACTTATTTTACATTTATTATTACTAGCATAAACCCTATCCACAAATCTTAATTATAAAAAAATAGTAAAGCATAATTTTAGAACTTTGTTATTTATTTGAAAAAATCTCACAATTAAATCTGTACATATAATTACTTAAAGAATGAGGGTCAAAAACCTATTTTAACTAAAACAATATGAAATGCAAACACTGGAAACTTTTTTTGGTCAATTTTTATATTTATACACATCACTAAAATAGTTAATTTCAGTATATTAACTAAATAAGCTTAATCATATATCAATCGCAAAAAATAAGTTTATCAAGACTTGAAAATAATATTTATTTTAGAATTTATGATTCCAAAATATGATATATTAATTTATTAAGATGTATTTTGTATTGTAAAAAATAAATTGTTAATATTTTTTAGTATAAGCAATTTTAGAATGATCATGATGTAAGAAAATTTTAAACGCAATGCCTTATTGATCAATGAATTTGTAATAACATTGAATTAGTTTCCATATAGCATACTTTAAAATAGTCATGATTAAATGTCAAAAATATTATCATATACATAAAAGACTCAATACTTGTATGATATGTGTTTTTTTATAATTTATAAATTTTAGAATTTAAAAATTTTATATTAGGATTTGGAAGCTCGAAGAACACACAATATTTTACTATAATATATAGTATAAATTTTTTATTTTTAGTGATTTTACTTTATCAAAATGTTTTACTATTTCAATTCTTCTGGTCATCAAAATTGAAAAATAAAAAACTTAAGCAAAATATAAAAAAAGTTTAAAAACACAAAAATAAACATGATCAACTAATAAGTTAATTTTTTTTGCTTAGTTTGGTTTTAATGAACCGTTTTCACTTAATTTTTTTTTTGTTTTTGAGTTCATCTCCAAAGAAATACAAAAGGTAAAAACTAACGAAAACATAAAAAATTCAAAACATAATATATTATTAAACTTTTTATTTAAGTTAATTGTTGTAAAAAAGTGTATACTTTCTGTGCAAATATGATAAATAAAATAAAATTATAAATTAAACTTACCAACTCTATTAATTTAATTATGAAAGTAGATCAATGCTAGTTTACCATATTTTGTACAAATTCATCTTCGATACGGTGCTTAAGATATTACAAACGTTTATGTACCAAGATACAATGATTGAATTCTACAGAAGAAGCATTAATTGCAATTGTTGGACCTAGCAAATCAAATGAACTCTGATATAATGTATGTAATGAAAAACTCTCCAAGAAAAACTATATCTAAAATAAAGGAAGAACTATATATATACATATATATATATATAGGTGTACTCGTGACTATTCAGAATAGTTATAAAATAAATGAATATGTCTATTCATATCGAATAGGTGCTGCCAAAAGATACGCCCTTACAATGGTTACTATTAAATTACCATATTCAACCGAATTTTCATTAACAATAAAAATAATTTTAAATTATTTTTTTCATTAGTAATTATGACAATAATTCATTTGGATCGTTACAAATCGTATCAAAATCAACTCTAATATCGTAAAAAACTTTGTGATAATATGGTTAAAAGAGTAAAAGCTCTTGAAAATGGTAAATGCCTTGAGGTAGTATATCATGTGCACGTTAATGCATTGCTCGGAGTTTGGCCTAATAAGTAGCTATCTCCGTTGCCAATTCAAATAAACCAACTTGGAAAACACAATGTGAATATTGTGTATTTAAGTAGGAGACATGTGTGTATGTTAGGCTAATTAAGCACCTAGGGCTCCCAACTTCGATAAAGTTTTAAATTTGTAAGATTGTTTATGATATATACTATATATATTAGGTTAAAAAATAAATCATATTGAAAAATTATAATAAAATATTATTTGTGAGTTTTAATAAGAACTTTTATAATACATACTATTATACATAAATTTGTAAAAAGTTATAATAAAGTATATAATGTATGAGACCCACAAAACTAGTTGAAACACATTGCATTATTTTAATAGTAACTTTTAATTTTTTTGGATCGCTGGTAATTGAAGGGAATAATTTTTTTTTCCTTTTTCTCTTTTACAACCGATTTATTGCTTTCTCTTTCTTTTTCTTGGTAATTTTTTTATTCGATTGACTATATCATAAAAAAAGTTTAAGTTGATTATCACTATTATAGATTCAAAAAGATATATTAAAAAATAAATTATAAAAATTTAATCAATAATTTTATATCTCAAAAATAAACAAGTGAAATTTAAAAACAAAATATAAAAATATACTTAAAGGTAAGGAGCCTCGGTTTGAAAATTTTGCCTAAAGCCCCCAAAATTGTGTTCCACCCCTGGTAGGAGATATTATAGTACCCTAATCCAATATCACCGAGAGAGAAATTAAGTACTGTAATATACATAGAATTGTAGACTACAACTATGATCGGTCAACTAGGGTTTAACCATTCTGCCATGTGTTGTTAGAATATTTATTTAAATTATTGAACTAATAGTCAAATAACA
>JAOTRH010488572.1:0-24509 GCA_034768845.1 Heliamphora exappendiculata
TGTTTATATATATATATATATATATATATATATATATATATATATATATAACAAAAAAGAAACAAAACCAGGTCTACAGTCTGCACTTTTCTGAGTCGACACCAGATCAAAATGAGTTAACTCAAAAACTATCGAGGCCGACTATCACTTTACGAGTCGACACCAAAACGAAGATGAGTAGACACCTAAATTTCAGTAGCTTCGCAGACAAAAAGAGTCGATACCAAAGACGATATGAGTCGACGCCAAAGGTCTCTCCTGAAAAACTAAAGTAATGCTTGAGTTGACACAAAAAGCTCTATGAGTCAACACCACCGTGTGGGTGAGGAAGATGCATAATTTGTGTCGACACGATTAAAAAAATGAGTCAACACAATCACTTGAGGAACCAAGCCCTAGATATTTGAGTCGACACCAAATGACTTCGTGTCGACCTTTGTGACAGATTTCAAATCTCGTGCTGGTTCCAATGGTTGAATTTCAGAGCATTAATTACCTCCACCAACCCACCAACAACTATTTACTTTGAATGGCTATATAAGGAGTTAATTTTCAAAGTTTAGATGATCTGGACACTATTCTATTTCTTGAATCAAAAGCTCAAATCTTCAAGAAAGCATTTACCGCTCATTAAACTCCTCCAGCCAATTTCTCTCTCTTTGCTCATTTAATTCCAATCATTTGTAAAGCGAGTGAGATAGTTAATCATTGATTCTATAAATTATTGTAATAGAGGGTGAGTCACCCTTGATCTTTTAAGAGAGTAAGAGATACTCTTTAAAGAAGAGCTCAAGAGAGATTAGAAAAAATAGATATTAGTTTGTAGGATCATATTGAGTCTGTAAAAGACTTTGAATGCGCCCATAAAGTATTTTATCTTAGTAAAAATTCTCAAAGGGAGTCTTAAGGAGTGAATGTAGGTTTGGACAAAGCCGAACCACTATAAATCTTGGTATCTGGTTTAATTTCTTTCTCCTTAACCCTTTTAGTTTCTTCTTTGCTTTATTTCTTAATACACTTGCTATATTTGTTTGAGAAATTAAAATATTTTGAAAAAAGTTTTTAAAAGAGTTATTATTATTTTTAAAACCCAATTCACCCCCTCTTGAGTTTTTTAGGACTAACAGTTTGAAACAAGGTTTGCCTGGCGCACCAAGGTTTAGGGTGCCTAGTTCACTAGGGCTTGATAGACCTAAGACACCTGGACTTAGGAATACCTAGACAATTCTTTGCATATGACTAGTATTTGATTTGCCTGACGCATTTGGGCTTAAAAAACCTAAGGGTCATCTCATGAACCTATGACCTAGATAACACTTCACATATGGCTAGGGTTTGAAACAAGGTTAGCCTGGCGCAACAGGGCTTAGGGTTCCTAGCTCACTAGGGCTTAATAGACCTATGATGCCGTATGGACTTAGGAATACGTAGACAATGCTTCGTATATAACTAGGATTTGATTTTCTTGGCGCACCAGGGCTTTAGAAAACCTAGGGATCACCTCACGAACCAAGGACCTAGACAACGTTTCGCATATAACTAGGACTTAAAACAAGGTTTGCTTGGCGCACTAGGACTTAGAGTGCCTAGCTCACTAGGGCTTGATAGAGCTAAGACACCGTCTGGAGTTAGGAATACCTAGACAATGCTTCAAATATGACTAAAATTTGATTTGTCTGGCGCATCAGGACTTTAGAAAACCTAGGGCAATTCTCACAAACCTAAGACTTAGACAATGCTTTGCATATGACTAGGGCTTCAAACAAGGTTTACCTGGTGCACCAGGGCTTGGGGTGCCTAGCTTACTAGGGCTTGATAGACCTAAGACACCCTTTGGACTTAGGAATACCTAGATAATACTTCGCATATGACTAGGATTTGATTGTTTCTCTTTCTTCATTCTTTTTGCATTCCATTTGTTCTAATTACCTTTATTACATGATTTGACCATCTTCTTTTGCTTTCATAGGCTGGTCAATATTTTTGAGACTTCAGTGGTTCTACAGATGTGATGGAGTGGCATGTCGCTCTTCCTACTCCCAGTCGAGCTTGCATTGATAGTTCTGGCTTCGCCCGATTCATACCGTTGATGGGTAACACCAACAACGACAGGGTGCAGCTGACAGCCCTTGTAGAGAGGTGGTGGGACACCTCCAATACCTTCCACTTCACGACGTTTGAGGCCACCTTAACTCCACTCGATTTTGTGCTGATCACAAGTATTCGAGTCGGAGGAGACACTATCCCTTTTAATATAGACATTGCCCATTTCATCGATGCTCTAACATACTTCTTGGGCACTGTGCCTCTTCAGATGAACCAGGGCCGCGTCAGGTATACCTGGTTCTATTCTCACTTTCGACACTTACAGTGCACAGAGCCCAGATACTATGAGTGAGTAACCCGGGTCTTCCTTATATACATGTTCGGTGTCTCCTTATTTGAGAACAAGGAGAACACTATTCATCTCCATTATCTTAGAGCCCTGTTTTATCTGGATCAGGTAGCATTATATGACTGGGGAGGTGCTGCCCTTGCTACTTTGTATGGCTCAATGAGGGCAGTGACCCGGTTCTCATAGGAGCTTAGCGTGGCGGGATACTAGAGGATCTAGGAGGTATATCTCTATTTCTATTTTCTATCCTTTCATTACTTTACACATCTGTTATCTGTTCTTCTACTGACCCCTTTTCTTTATAACTATAGAGTTATGAGTTCCTTGGGATGCATGTCCCGGCGAACTCATATGACAATCCTTTGGTGATCCCTCGTGCTACTCGCTGGGTGGGGGATTGAAAGGGATGAAGAGAGGAGGGAAGAGTTTGGATCGATTTCGCGAGTTTTTAGACCATTTGACCCCCGATTTGGTACAACTTCTACCTTCTGCTTTCTGAACTGTTCATTATTCTGTTCTGGCTATTGTTTTTCTATTTACTCTATTTTCACTGATCACCTTGTTCTCACCGTTCACTATTCACTATTCTCACTATTTTTACTATCTTTAGCCTACTGTTATGTTCTGACTACTGCTCTTTGTTTACACGGCTTTCACTATTCCCATTAATTGAATTTCTTTTCCTGTAAGTTCATTGGGATGTCTAGCGTGGCATGGAGGGTTGGGCTAGAGCAAATATGATGCGCAGTCATGGTGCTTCCTCGACGCAGATCCTTCTAGAGGGGCCTTTTTGCCACGAGTTCTACTTAGGAGAAAGGGTGGTTCGCTAGTTGCTAGGTTTTCACCATTTTTGAATCCCGGTAGTGCCCCTCGTTCGCATGCACCAGACTGATATTTTGGGTAATTTGGACATCTTGATAGAGATGATGGAGATCGATGCATACATGCTACTGGGGCCTGAGGGAGACTATGGCGTGGGCGCGAGAGCATCTGATGGGACCACTAGATCCTCGTCTCGTAGATAGGGTAGAGCCAGGTGAAGAGGGAGAGAGGCAAAGGCAGCAGCCTCCCCTAGAACAGGAGCAGGAGCAGGGGCAGGTGATGCAAGAACTGGAGCAGCTGCAACTAGAGCTAGAGTTGCTGGTGCTGAAGCGGGAGGAGTGATGGGTCCTATATAGTGGACCACCCGTTTGCCCTTCCTATTTTAGTTCCACCAGCCCCGGAGTTTTGAGCCAATATCACTCAGGTTTGTCCTTACCCCTTCTTTTTCTTTCTTTTTGCTACCTTGTTTGTTTACTTTGCTCAATCTACATCTTCTTCTCACAAGTTAATCAGGCGTGGGTAAATCACATGATGCTTCTATTGTCAGGGTAGAGAGCATTGATTCGCAAATAGGATGCTACTATTGGGGCAGTCGACATCACCTTTTCCCTAGTGGCCATAGTGAGTACCTTTTGACTTCTTTATCTCTTTGTCTTTTTCTGTATTATGTACTTATCTTTATCTCCTTTTGATAGCCAAAGGCTCTAGTCCCAGGCCTAACACAGCCATAGGTTCCAGCTTAGGGTCCAACACGAGGTTGTGGGTCCCGTGCCTCCTCCCGAGCTTGCTCTACTTGAGGGTCTACTTTATCTGTTCAAAGCCATTCTCGAGTCATATCTACTTCTTCTAGTAGCGATAGCGATGACAGTAACAATCTAGGTGAGTTGTTTGATGAGGCTAGTCCTCTAGATGCAGGGCCCTCTTTCCGTCAGGTCCGCCAGAGGTCATGAGAGAGATCCCTCCCCCCTTTTTATTTGTACTGACTTATTTTCACAATACATTTTGATACATTCGGTTCTTTGGGCCTACGTGTGCTAGATTTATTTGTTAATAGGCCTGGGTGCCCTTGCTTCATACATTTGGGCCTTCGTGCCATTTACTTTTCTGTATATATGTGACTGCCTGCATGGTTTAGCCTTTATTATTGCTTAAAATGTTTTAGACGTATGATGCATTATACAGGTCTCGAATCAAAGTCTAACTTATGCAAATTTTTTATATTCTTAAATGAATATCTTATCCGAGGGTAATAAACAACAGAAAAGA
Organism: Heliamphora exappendiculata; assembly: GCA_034768845.1. Lineage (NCBI taxonomy): Eukaryota > Viridiplantae > Streptophyta > Magnoliopsida > Ericales > Sarraceniaceae > Heliamphora > Heliamphora exappendiculata. The sequence continues at coordinate 4,484 of JAOTRH010488572.1, forward strand.
GATAACATAACATAAGAGATGCAAAAAGAGTACAAAAATGGTGCACCCGTAACCTTTGAAGGTTGCAGTTGTAGGGTTTGAACCTTGTGGTCACGAGGAAGTACAAGGGGTAAAACGTGGTTGCACAGTTTGGAAGGTTGCGGCCTTGTATTGGAAGTTGCAGCTGTACTTTTGACAGATGCGGTCGCTCACTCCAAGGTTGTGGTCGCAGGAATCTTTGGAATTTTTTGATCCTTTTGATGTTCAGCCTCCTTATGCCTTATAATTATGGCATTGGGTCCTCAATTTTCTGTCACTTTCAGCATAATGCCTTCCTTTCATAGCTTACTCTCTGCATGGATTGGAGAGTTTTTACCCATTGAGCGTCTTAACTTCGCGTTGTTTGGTATCAACTCTCTATTTTCCCTAATAACTATTAAGACCAACAAGCTACTACCGAGGGCTGCTACACAACTGTGGGATCCGTAATCCCATGTCTTCTGCTTTGGCCTTGAAGAACTGTGTCCCACCTTGGAAAAGTTTGCTGCTATTTTGGATCTTACCCTGGGGAAGTCTGTTGTTGTGTCGACTTTCTTTCTCTCTAATCGGCAGCAAATAATACAACTATGTGGCTTATCCAAGATGGAGGCTTCCCTTTTGACATCCAACGACTACCTCGACATTCCTTGGATTATAGATAGATTCCGTCCCGCTGGCAACCTTAGTGATCTCGGCTTTCAGCTATGGCACCGTTATGCTTTATGTTTGTGCCTCCTTACTCGTTACCTTCTCGTTTCTTCTGATGGACGAGTCAGTTGCTCACTAGTTGACATTGCGGGTCAGATGTGCTCAGGGAAAGATTTTGTTCCAATGTACTTGCTGAAACTTTGATTGTCTTGGACGCTGTTCATCGAGGCGTGACTACTACTTTTGTTGGCAGCCCCTTACTTCTTTAGGTAAACTCAAGGTCTTCCTTTTTAGCAATTCCTTATTAGCACGTCTTCGGTGTTTCTGACCTTTCAAAGCACCCATGCGCTGCCCCTCAGCCCCTTATAAGCACACACATCTCTCTTTCATCAAAGGAAATAGATTAATCACCTCCTACTTGCCTCTTCCACGAGTCTTCAACGATCAATTCATCTACTCTCTAGTCCTCAAACACGGTTTGCTTCCACATAAACTTAACCAACTACAGAACTTCTCTTAACAGGGTACATACCATGCATAGCATCACCAGTCAACACTCAGAAGTATTTTATTTCTTTCTTTGTCAAAGGAACATATTTACAGATTAATCACTTCCCACTTGCCTCTTCTCTAAGTCTTCATCGATCAGCTCATTTCTTCCTCGAGCCTTTGTTAGGACCTTTCGCTGCGCCTTCAAGTGGGTCAATTTCACCTCAACTCATCCATCACGGGTGCATTCATGCCGCTTTGTAGACCATGAGTACCCAAAATCCTTGCACTCTCATATACTTTGGTGTCGTCCGAGGCCGCTCTCTTAGTTTCCCGATCGACCCCCTTCTACCCCTTTATCTAGTTCAAACTTGAGCGCCAAGGGCCCATCATCATGTCCTTCATGGCCGTTTACATCCTCTTCTATCCCTTCATCTAGCTCAGGCTCGAGTTTCGAGGGCTCATCATCGTGTCCCCCTTCTACCCCTTCATCTAGTTCAGGTTCGGGCTTCAAGGGCTCATCATCATATCCCCCTCCTACCCTTTCATCTAGTTCTGGTTCGGGCATCAAGGGTCTGTCATCATGTCCCCTTCTACCCCCTCATCTAGTTCAGGTTTGGGTTTCAAGGGTCCCCCTGCCCAATTTCGTAGTCCTCTTCGGTCATTTTTGCAGAATTGAATATGCACTTGCTCCCTCGCTCTTTCATGCTCCTTTGCACTCATTTCCCCTCTACTCTCCTCTCTTTTTGCTTTATATCTCTCGAATTTTATCGCTATCCTCTCCTTTTGTTTTATTTATCACTTTATTTTATCGCACATCTCTCCTTTTATTGATTTCTCTTGGTTTTTATCTCTTAAACCCTTTTACAGATCTGGTTGACGGAAAAGGTGAACCTCATGCAAAAATTGGCCACAGATAGGTACAATACTGCAACCCTCGTCTATCGTCCTTAATATCCGATATGCACTACTAAGGTGGCTTAGAGGCATTACTTGGCAATGTTCTTGGTGGCAGATCCCTACTATGGCTTTGACCACTATGGACCATCCCGGCATGCTGCTATTCGGCCTCAAACTGTCTACTTTCTACTATCCTCACCAGATTATGAGGTAGTTCGGTCGAAGTCAAATCATATTCCCAGCGTCCGAGACCGTTTGTACTCATCTTCCCTTCAGGCCCCATTTTTGGAGAAGTATTAGGAGGCTTGGCCATCTCGTTCACTGATGGAGATGTAGGAACTGCAGTACCTAGAGCTTTTCGAGGGGTATAAGGCATGGTTGATTCAGGATAGAGGAAAACGAGACAAAAAGAGGGAAAACAAGAGTCAAAGAGGAGGTAGATTTGAGGGACCTGCTTTGCTTTTCAAGATTTCATAGCTTTCTTTTGTTTTTAGAGTTTGGGACTTGCGCGCCCGCCTTTATTTCCAAAACTTTTGTAATCAATGTTGAAATGAAATATTCCACTTTTATCTTAAAAAGGTTCCAAATTATATAAAAAATTTTGATTTTTGCAACGTGAATGGCTTTATTATCAAAATTCAAAGACAAACTTACATTGATCTTTACTTGGTTCAGAGATAGTTAATCAAAGAAAATGGTTAGACTTCTTGAAAGAAACTGCCTACGTATCTGAAAAGGGTGGAATTAGGCTATGACATAGTTTAGGGTCAGTTCACTCTCGGGTATTAACACTTCTTTTATAATGCCCTAACTTTTGCCAAGGTCGCCCTTTTGGGTTTTTGGCCTTGCGGGCCGCTCTAAGTTTTGCCTAAGCCGCCTTTTTGATTTTTAACCCTGCGAGCTTTTGTTTTATTTTATTTTTCTCTCAAGGGTAGTACTTTTTGAGTTAGTCCAAGTTGATCGGGGTGGAGAATGTATTGCCATCCAGGTCCATGATGATTATTGGACCACCGATCATAATAGTTTTGATTAGAAACGGCGCGGATCAGTTTGGCTTGAACTTACCTCTTCGGTAAAAAAATAGGAGCCCTGATTTCTTTAGAAACCAAATCACCTTCTCTTAAATCCCAGGTCTTTGACTTTTTTGTTGAACGCTCTTGCTATCCTCCTTTGGTATCCTTGTATATGGAACATAGTTTGCAGCCTTCTTTTATCAAACAAAAGTAGCTCTTCCATCCGAGTCCTCTACCATTTTGCCTCTGGGATGTTGGCCTCAGCCACTACTCTTAGCGAATGGATTTCCACTTCAATGGGAAGCACAACTTCCAACCCATACACTAATGAGTAAGGCGTGGTTCCTGTTGAAGGTCTAATTGACGTCTTATACCCCCAAAGTGCAAATGGTAAATGCTATAACCAATCTTTGTGTGAGCTGATCATCTTTTGTAGAATCTTCTTTACATTCTTGTTCGCTATTTCGACTGCCCCATTGGTTTGTGGCCGATACGGTGACAACTTGTGGGCCACTATTCGATATTCTTCAAAAAGATCCAAGACCTCACCTTGAAAGTGAAAACCGTTGTTTGAGATAACCTCGTGAGGAATCTCTTATCGACAAATGATATTTTGCTTGATCAACTTAGCAACGTGAGAAGCTTTCAGCACTGAATAGGAGGCGGCTTCTACCCACTTAGTGAAATAGTCGATTGCCACAAGAATGAACCCATGACTATTCGAAGCCTTTGGTGTTATTCTGCCAATCACATCAATGCCCCATACTAAAAATGGCCAAGGCAATGTTAAGCTATACAGCTGTTGGGATGGGAGAATGTGCATATGGTTTGCATGGATCTGACACTTATGGCACCTTCACACAAACTGTATATAATCCGTCTCTATTGTCATCCAAAAATATACTTGTCGTAGGATCTTCTTGACTAACATATTTCCACTCATGTGAGGTTCGCAGACTCTAGAATGTATCCCTTTCATTAGTTCTCGACCTTCTTCATTGCTGACAGATAACTTGTTGACCCCAGAGTGCCCTCGCTTGCATAACTTTCCTCTCCAAATGACGAATTGTGCAGATAATCTTCTTATTGCTCTTTTATCCTTTTTGCTAGTAAACTTGGGTATTTTCCCTTCTCCACAAAGTTCTGAATGTCGAAGTACCAAGGGAGCTTGTCAGTGCATTCTTCGATTACTGCTGTCATCTTATATGCTGGCTTTCTCTTCTGGTCAATCATTAGTGGCCTCATCCTGACCCCGGATGGTATGTCAATCATTGATGTTAAAGTAGCCAAGGCTTCGAGGAACTTATTTTGTAATCTCGGAACATAGGCAAAGACCACTGATTCAAAGCATGGTATTAACTTCTCCTGCTCTTGATGGTAGAGAATCTGCGTTACATCTTTGACCTTCCATTCTCCTCTTGCCTATGAAACTACCAATGCGAATCTCCAATGACTTATAATTTCTTTACCCCTAGTTCTAGGGCTGCCTCTAACCCGGTTAAGCACACTTCATACTCTGATTTGTTGTTGATCACTTCAAAGTTGAATTTCAGATATAAGGGAACATGTGATTCATCGAGGGTGACCAGAAGAACCCCTATTCCATTGCCATACTGGTTGGATGCACCATCAAAGAAAGAGTCCATTTGTCGTCCTTGACTCTCATGAGCTGCTCATTGGAAAATTAGAACTCAGCGTTTTCATCTCCTTCGATCGGTTGGTCTGCTAAAAACTCTGTTACTGCTTTCCCCTTTATGAATTTCCTGGTGACGTACTTGAGATCAAACTTTACAGTAATAACAACCACCAAGCCAGCCTTCTTGTTAGTGCCAGCTTCTCGAACAAATACTTTAACAGATCCATCTAGGAGATTGCATTCATTGTGAAAGACAACATATAATGCCTTAGTTTTCTAGAGGCCCAAACTAAAGCCCAATATGTCTTCTCAAGCTGTGTATATCGTATCCCGCATCCAATCATCTTCTTGCTCAAGTAGTAGACTGCCTTCTCAATTCTAATTTCTCTCTCTTGTGCCAACATGCATCCTATAGCCGAGTCAGTCACCGACAAATATAGAATCAGTGGCCTATCGGGCTCAGGAGGAGTCAGAATAGGTGGGTTTTGCAAGTACTGACGCACAGCTTCAAAGGCATCTTGGCATTTTTGATCCCATTTGAACTTGTCCCCTTTCTCTAGTAGGCAGAACAGCAGCTCATAGGGGGTTGCCTGCTTGGCTATGAACTGACTGATAAATTATATCTTGCCTAGAAAACCTCTAACTTCTCGCTCGGTCTTTGGAGGAGGTATTTTCATGATAGCTTTGATTTTTAACGGGTCAACCTCGATGCCGCATTGAGTAATCATAATCTGAGCATTTTTCTTACCATAACTTCGAAGGTACACTTCTATGGGTTGAGCCACATTTTGTACTTTTTGATTCTTTCAAAGAACTTCTGCAGTGCTACGATATGGCTATTATGATCCTTAGACTTCACTATCATATCATCTACATACACTTCAACTTCCTTGTGTATCATATCGTGCAACAAAGTAGTGGCAGTCCTTTAAAGATTGCCCCTGTATTCTTCAAATCGAATGGCATCACACAATAATAGTAGTTGCCCCAAGGTGTAGTGAATGTCGTCCTTTCTCTGTCTTCGGGGTCCATCAAGATCTGATTGTACCTAGAGAAACCATCCATGAATGACAAGAGGGCATGCCCTGTTGTATTGTCCACCAAGACATCGATATGCGACAGTGGAAAGTCGTCTTTGGGACAGGCATTGTTAAGGTCCCAAAAATCCACACAAACTCTAATACGTCCATCCTTCTTCAAGACAAGTACAATAATCGTCACCCATTTTGGATATTCGGTTACCATAAGAAAACTGACGTTGATCTACTTGGTGACTTCTTCTTTGATCGTTAGTGCCTATTCCAGCTGTATCCGTCTCAATTTTTGTTTTACTTGTTTGGCATCGGGATATAAAGGGATATGGTGTTAGACAATCTCGAGATCAATATCAGGCATATATTTGTAAGACTATGTAAAGACGTCTTTGAATTCTTTTAATAAAGTTATTAATTGCTCACATTCAGCTAGAGATAATGAAGAAACAATTGTGAAAGTTTTGTGGATTATTTTTATTACCCAGATTAATTGACAAAGTTTCCTCAGTTATAGGTAGAGTGCGCATTTCTTCTAATCTTTTTATTAAAGCTTTTTTTTTCTTTAGGGACATCCCCCTCGATTTAAAATCGTCAGAAAGTGTATGAAATAAATCAAACAAAGAAAAGTAACCATAAATCTCGTTCATTTTAATTACCCACAAAAAAATCTCGTTCATTTCATTGATGTTAAAGAGAAACGAAATTACAAATTCAAAAGCAAAGGGGGAGGAAGATGCATTGACATATATGCCCTCAAACTCAACATCCAGCTTATCAAAACTAAGCAAAAGCTCACACAACTTAGACTCGAACTTAAGACATGTATAATGCAAATCACAACACTAAAAAGACCAATTTTTATTATCTTTCGATGCCACGTTCATGATGAGCCCGGTATAATCAACTGGTGCGTCATAGCCCATCATCAAGCAGTCTTGGTGAGCTATGTGCATCTGGTTATTGAACAAAGCTTCCATGCTGATGCCATCCAGCTCGTCTGCCCAATCTTTTTTTCCCTAAATCTTCTTTCCCTTTTTCTCCTCAGTAGCTTCCTCCTCGGAATAATATAGTTTATGGCTAAAGAAGATCTCTAGCCCTGGCAGCCTCTGGTTGGTCTCCTCATCAAACCATAGTTCTAGGAAACCACAGTAAGGAAAATCCTCTCCTTCCTAAATGAAGTAACAGTTTAATGTTTCGGAGTATTTGACCTTCTTTCCTCTCTGTCCCTTCCTTGGATCTTCCAAATCCTCTTTTGTTGGCTTATAACCCAGGCCAAAGCACTATGAGCTCGGTATTTCTTGAATGGGCTTCGGGATGCCTTGCTGTTGATGTCCTAACCCCATCCGTGAGAAATAAGACATACGCCTCATCATCGTGACATCATATGGGTTGATATAGCTTTCTTCCTCCTTCAAGAGCATCTGCACTGTCTGAGCCTCATCAAACTAGAAACCGCTTAGGAAAACATCCCCCTCTTTTTGTTGAACTTCTAGGAGAGTTGAGCCCTCTTCCCTCGGGGGTTAGATGCTGTCCTCCCCGTGAATAGTTAACACTAACCCATTTTTAATCAATTTTAATTTTTAGTGGAGGGTAGAAGGTATTGCTTGACCGTTCAGATCATGGAGCCACGGTCTTCCTAGCAACAGATTGGAAGACACCGGAATACCCAATACATTAAACGACACCAGCCCGAGTACATCCCTCCTCGTATTATCATAAGCCCTGATAATAAAGAGTTTATAGTGATTGAAAAAGAGTTTCATTTTTTTAATAAAGTTACATGACATAGTTCTTGGTTATTGGGCGTGAAGTGATCTGGCTTCATTTCCAAACAAACTACTGTTCGAAGCCGGCAGATTTTTAGTGCTGATCCGTTATCAATAAGAGTAACCAGGACCCATTTTCTAAACACTTAACGATGATATGTAGGGGTTTACTATGATTCTTTCCTTCCAATGGCAAATCCTTATCAGAAAAGGAAATTACCGCTAGCTCTATAGTTGACAAAATGAGCCCAATCAGCTATTTTGGGGTCGCATCTATCGACACGTTTGCTTTATTTAGCTTGTGCGAAGCCATCAACAGACCCCAAATGATGATGTTAGATTGGTTCTTTTCAACTATTTTAGCACAACATCGTCTTTCTCTTATTGCTCATTCTCCTTCCCTCACCCACTTGCTTATCCTTCCTTTAGCTGAACTAGCTTAAAGTGGCATCCACTCTTGGTCAAGTGCTCAACACCTTCCTCGGGATCCCATAAACCCGGCATAGTGTTTTTAGTATATCTGACCTCAACGATAAATGGGAAACTCTCAAATTCCCATAAATCATCTTGTTCGATGCACTCTGGCCTTTCTTTCCTTTCTTCCTCATCTTTAATAGCCCGCGTATTGTCGACGTCATCCAACCCCTAGATGTCTTCTCCTATGTATCCCACTTGTTGCTCCTGGATAGCCTAAAACTCGATCCATTCGTCTCTATCTAACTTTAACACGATTCGGACTAAGCAGTAGGATTGCATTTCATCGACATAGACTTCCTCTTCAAAAATTGAGGAAGAGCAACACCATCTAGAATGTGACCAAATTCATACGGCCGTACCGGGTAATCCAATGTCCAGTCATCATCGTCGGACTGAGGGTTCAAAAGGTTCACTGCATTTGACCAGAAAATAAGATTAGCAGAGGGGATAAGTTGGTTTTTATTCGAGTTATTGGTAAGGTATTGTAACACCCTGGTATAGACCCTAGTTGTAACAACCCGGTTTATAACGACCCGTGCAATGATCCAGCCCAGACCCTAGTATTAGCGACGGTTAGTCAATAAGATCTTACGTCATTAAAAGATCAAAAACCATTACTCGGCCTGAAAATCCTAATTCGATCTGAAAACCCTAAAGAGATCAAATGCTCAGAGGCAAAATCCTAACACTTAGAGAAGACTCCTAAGATCCTAAATTAAGTAAATAACATGAAATATTAGATTAAAAATAAAAAAATTCTTATAATTAGGGTAAATGACCATTTTACCTCTAATACAGTAAAAAGTCTTACAAATCTAAAATTTGACACATGGGCACCCTAAATCAGATATTTAAATACAATTAAGTAATAAAAGATAAAATAACATCAAAAAAATGACAAAAATTCCCTTAGTAGCGGCCACATTGGTGTGTACCAAAAAAGTGAATTTTTGTAATTTTTAAGCTCAAAAATAAGAAAAAAATTGTATAAATTAAGCATGATTATGATTCAAGACTTTTTATACAAGTAATATAAATTCTAATATAATATTACAGACCAACCAAGGCAAACAAATTATTATTAAAGTTCTTACACATTTAAATAAGTCAAAAAATTACATCTTGTCAAAGTAGTTTAAAGTAGCTTAATTGCCTACATTTAAACAATTAATTGTCGTCAATATTTTTATAAATTATAATAATAATAATACTAAAATAATTCATTTTAGTAACCTAGAAGACTAAAAAGATACGTCAAATTAATTTTAAAAATACTTTCTTGGACAATATAGTGCCAAAACACGACTAAATAAGCAATTAAAGCAAAATAAAGCACTTTAAACCACCTAAACACATCCCAGCCGAATTTTCACTGATTTTCTGGAAAAATTTTGGATTTCAAATTTCTAAAAAATCTCTTAAATAGAGCTCCACCTCCCATGCAATCAATTAGAATTAAGAAAAATTCAAAAATTTCTTACACTTAATAATTAATCCCACCACTTAAAAATTCTATAAATAACCCCCACTTTCCCCCAGTTTCTCCCTCATTTTGTTGAGCTTGAAAGAGGGTGAGTGATCAGAAAATCTAACTCCAAAGGTTCTCTAAGTGTGGGAAGAAGAAAGAAGAAGAAGGAAGAAGTAGCAAGGAGAACCAAGGAGGTGTTCCTAAAGGCAAGTCCATCTAACCTTCAACCTAAACTTAATCTCTACAAGTAAGTAAATTTTCTAAAATCTTCTGTCATTCTCTCATAAAATAGCCCTCAATCCATCTCTATAATCAATCCTAAGAATAAGAAATAAGAATTCACTCAAAAGGCGCCGCATGAATAGATTATGGATTGGTCATGTAAGATTAAGAGTTGCATATTCTTGCATGTGAGTATTTTTGAGTTTTATGACTTGAATAGGTTTTGGAACTTTATTTTCTATGAATATATGATATGTATGGAAAGAAAATACATTAAAATTAAACATAACATAAACTAAGCTGCCGAAACCCAAGATAACTTAATTTTCTGGGCATACTAATATTCTGCCACAAACTTTAAATCACCATAACTAATTATAGAAAAATGATCTAACTGTGATTTTCATGTATAAACCTATCTTTTTAAGTATTCTTTCATAAAAAATTGGTTTGAAGTGATTTCGTTGGGTAGAACTCCAGATATACCATTTTTACCAAAGAGTGTCAGATTTCGACCACTCTAACTTACAGACCTAAAATTCCTAAGTTAGAGTGAGAATCGAGCTTGGGTCAAATCATAAAACTTGTAGATGACATGTTTATCTTACTTTTCACCAAAACTTAGCAAAATATATGAAGTCTGGATAGGTCAAAATTTTTCCCAAAGTCACTATGTGATTCAGTGACTCATAAAGCCTTCTGCCACACATTTTTGTGAGACAAAAAACCTACGTTTTTAATAGCCAAATTCAAATGTGGTAAACATGAAAAATGTAGTGCTAACATATGAAACTAGATACTGAGAAAAAATCAGCCTAAAATACCACAAATGGTCCCCCAAAGGCCTTGAGCCTTTTCTGTTAAAAACCTATTATGTAGACCCTTTTTAGGCTAACTGAACACACTTTATAAATTGGCCGAAATCACCAACTTGTTTCAAACAACTAGTCTTAGCACAAAACATGAAATTTGTAGGGGACACCGTGAACTAAAACCTCCCTAACAATCAAACCCATATCCCTTGAATTGGTGCCCCAAAACCGTGGACAACAGAGGCCTAAATTCTGCACTTTTCTCTGTAAAGTGCTGAATGGTTTTTCTTTAATTAAAATAAACGACCCTTTTACCCTAGGAATTGACCTTAGTGTTAAACATGAAAGTTGTAAAAAGTATTTTTATCTAATTGGTGTTCAAAATTCAAAAATTAAACCCATGTCTAGATACCTCAAAACACTGTTGTAACTTTAAATTTGACGATTAAACAATTACTTAAATTTGGCTAAGTGAATGAGTAGCGTGTTACTTTACGAAACTTGAACATATGGACTTTAAATGATTTATGTGAGTGATTGGTGTATGAAATTAACAATTTGATGATTTGAAATCATGCCGATAGGTTGGAACCATATCACATATATTGTAGATTACGCTTCGTATAATTGTACTTTATGCTTTAGTGAGTTGTATCTTGTGCTATACCATGATGTTATGTTATTCTCAATTGTACACGAGAAGTGTGAGATCCTGACCTGTTTTCTTTTTCTGCGTTTTCTGACGCGCGTTAGGTGTTTTTTCTTTCGCATGTTTTTATGCTTTCAGATACATGATCGGGCTTAGATATGCATGCGGGATAGGTTCCTAGGGCTGTGGGGTGTTACGTTGCAAATTTCAAAAAAGTTTCAAAAAAAGATCTTTTGGAGGCCTATAAATATATGAAGTTACATATTTTCAAAAGATATTTTTAAAACTTCTCCAACAAGCTTCCTATTTTTTCTTTGCCTTCCGATTTGGCAAAGCTGGTTTTGCACGTGGTTTGAGGCGTCGAGTTTTTAACTCACCGAGATAGGATCCTAGACTCTCATGTCTTATAAGGGTGCTACGTGTAATCGTGTGTGTTTTTAATGGTTAGATTATTATAGAACTGATCTTGTTTAAAAGTTGAGTTTTTGGGTTTAAAACAAATTTTTGTTGGTTTCGGTGGATGGAACGGGGTATCGGGAGTTTCTTTTGAGGTCATAGTGCTAGGCCTGGGCGTGTGTATGTTTGAGGGTGTAGAATTGATGTTTGGAGGCGTTGATTTGAGGTTTGGAGGCTCAAATTTGTAGCTCAAAAATGGTGTTCGCCCTAGTTCAGTAGACCGAACCTATGAGTTCAGTCGACTGGATCTTGGTTCTTGAGTTCGATCGACTGGACCTTGAGGGTCAATCGACTGGACAGGGCTTTGAGGCATTTTTTGTGGTTTCCAGTCTGTTGTTCAGTCGATTGGGGGTTGGGTTCAGTCGACTGAAGTGTTGAGGTGTGTTTTTGGTGGTTCGGTGGTTGGGTTTTGGTTTCCAATCAGCGTCCTATGGTATTCAATTGATTAATTTATGGGATTAGTTGATTCAAATACTTGTGGATCCCTTTTGGGTTTGGTTGGTCGTTTGGTGGTTTCGGGGTTCGTGTCTTGATCCCGGGTGCTTATTTAGATGCCGTCCTCGGGTTGACGTGCATGGTTAGGTTTGGGTGTTGTGGCATGGCTGTGTGCATGACGATTAAGCACAGGAAGTGTGAGTCCGTGGTTTGGTTTTAAGGTGAGGTTTTGGTGAGAACCAGGTTTGTGGGCTTGGTGTTGGCCTTTGGTTAGGTCAAGTTCTGTCGGTTTGTTGTTCGTGTTGGCGCGTATGGGCTTCATGAGTCCAGGTGTGTATGGATGTCGAGTTATGTGGTGGGTGGCGTCGTGGTGTGAGGTTATATGTGGCTATGTGCTTTTATAACTGGCTATGTGCATTTATAACTCTAGTTTATTTATGTATGAAATATGTAAGTGGATTACATGACTTTGATATCGTTACCTGTAATGTGGTTTATGCTTTAAAACTCAGAGGCATTATAGGCATGTATATGTGGGTTCTGAGGAACAGATGCATGTGATGCATGTTGCATGGGTTGCAAGTGTTGTGTGGGTCACGTGTGTAGCATGTGACGTGATTTGTGTTACGTAGTGATAGTACGTGATTTTATGCATTTAAATCATAGTTAGGTTATGCATAGTGTATGGGAGTGTGATAGATGAATAGGTGGTTTTGAAAATGTTAACCCTGGTTAACTTGGTGTGTGTGGGGAGGTAGTCCTTCGGCTTGAGGCTGAGAAGATGCGTGTGTTGGGGCGGCAGTCCCTCGGTTGGAGGCCGAGAAGATGCATTGGGGAGGTGGTCCTTCGTCGAGAGGCCAAGAAGACACATGTGTTGGGGCGGCAGTTCTTTGGCGAGAGGCTGAGAAGACGCATATGTTGGGGGTTGCGGTCCCTCGGGTTGAGCCCAAGAAGTTACATGGCTTGCATGAACTGCATTATGGGATGGATAGACCAATTTTTTAAAAATTGTTTTGAGATTCGTGTGAATCGCGATCTAAAATCATTTTCAAATTGTTTTCAAGGCTCTTTTCTGTGAGTCTAAAGATGGTTTGTTTCCTCGCTTTCCCTTTGCATGTGAAAATTGTTTTAAAAGCTTGAAAGAGAGTCTAAACTGCACCTCATTTTCCTAGCATGCTTAGCTTATATTGCATGTGTTATCTGGTATCTGCTGAGCTTTAGCTCACGGGTGGGATTTTGATTTTCTTCAGGTACCGATTGTTTGGGTTGATCCAGGTTGTTAAAGAGGTGGAGAAGCTATAGTCTTTCTTTTTGTTCTTTCTCTTACATGTATGCCGTAACATGTTTTTCGGTGTTAGAGCCGTATAATGTAAGCCGTTGGGCATTTATATACAATGCATGTATGGTTTATAATGAGAGTGTATTCTCGGTTGGGTTTCATGTTTGGCTGTTTTTGGGTGTTTCACGTGACCTAGAGTTTGGGGAGTGACAGATTGGTATCAGAGCTCTGGGTTCGAATACCTAAGAGCCATGGGAAGAGGGTGTGTTATCATGCGAGGTTGATTGCGTGTGTTTAAATGCTTTCATAACATGACTGTGTTTGCATGTTAGGCATGAGATGTTGTGTATATGTGAGCATGGGGGTTGAACTATAGAATTGATTAGTCTCGCCTTTGGGCATTTTGATTAATAAACTTGGGAGTCAAGTTAGAAACGCGTTTAGTTGACGTGATTTCTAGCAGGGAACCTGAGTAGGTTATCCAGATTGACGTGCTATTCTTGTTGGTTCTCCTCGGTATGTGGGGTTTTGTTTAGCATGAACTCATGTGCTTATGTGTTAGCATGCTTATGTGGTTTATGCTATGTGCTACGTCTTATGTTCTGTCTTTTTCATATAGATGCGATGTCTGCGAGACAAGGGCGAGGCCGTGGTCGAGGACATGGCCGTAGTGCTGGCCAAGGGGATGTTCATGTCCTTGATGTTGCGGATTCAAATGCTCCCCTAGGACCGATGGACGCAACGGAGTTGTTGCGTGAGCTGGTTGGTTCTATCCGACAGTTGGTTGAGAGAGGTGAGACCGTTAGGGAGAGAGAGGGAGTACCTAAGGGGAGAGCTACAGTAGCGATGCGGGAGTTCAGATGCATGGATCCGCCTACTTTTGCTGGAGATCCTAATCCTATTGTGGCGATAGAGTGGCTGGAGTTGGTGACTAGGATCCTGGACACATTACAGATTGTGGAGGATGAGTTGTGGGTGTCTTTGGTCGCCTTTCAGTTGAGAGGCAATGCTCACGCATGGTGGAGGTATGCTAGGAACACAGTGGGGGTCACCTGGGTAGCTTTTACAGGAGTGTTTTTGGAGAAATACTTCTTAGCTTTGAAGAGGGATCTGTATAGGGAGGAGTTCTATACTCTTACCCAGGGGGCCATGAATGTTATGCAGTATGAGGCCAGCTTTACGTGCTTGTCCCGGTTTGCTCCAGAGTTGGTGAGCACGGACAAGCTGAGATCGATGAGGTACGGGCGAGGCTTGCGGCCAGCTATCAGGGAACGTGTGGTTGCATTGGGACTTCGTGTATTTACAGGGTTGGTAGATGCAGTAGCAAGAGCGGAGAATACTATGACTGAGATTCGGTCTTCCAGGGAGGCCAGGACATCGTAGGGTGGGATCGAGGCATAGACTGGTGGACGTTCCAACAAGAGGCAGAGGTCTTCTGGTACTAGCTTTCAGCCATCTGGCTTACCACCGCAGTTCTCTGCACCAGCACCATTAGTGCTTCATCTGGGAGGCCAGAGCAGAGGGAGTTGATTTGCTATCGGTGTAGACAGCCAGGACATCGCATGGGGGATTGCCTGCAGCCGAGGCAGTCCCAGGGTTCACAAGAGAGGGAGTCACATATTTGCTTTGAATGTGGTCAGACTGGCCATATCCGTAGGACTTGTCCCCAGAGACAGGGTGCACCGAGTACAGTGGGCACACCCGAAGGTTCGTATGTGCAGGAGCAATAGTAGTATCCTACGGTTAAGACTTCCCAGATTGCAGGTGGAAGTGCTTCAGTTCAGTCGGTGCGACAGCCAACAGCGTCGGGTTATGGTGGATAAGACAGAGTGGGGATGCCCCGAGCATATGCTCTCGTAGCTCCCAGTTCTTCTAGGGCACCGGTTTTACCAGAGGATTCAGCTATGCCTTCAGTGAGCAGAGGTACTTTCTGAGTATGTTTAGGCAGTTTCTTCATTGCATCTGTTTGATGATGGATTCCGTGGGTGGTGTGCTGTGTTGAGGCAGCGTTTGAGGAGGATGAGGTTGGGGTGAGTTGTAGACCCGTGTTTGAGATAGTTGGCCATTATTTAGGATGCTTGACCTTATTTGACTATATCTTAGGAATGGTTTGGTTGACCATCTCATGTGCTTGTATTGATTGCAATCGGTGGTTTGTTTCTTTTGACCTTGAGTTGAATTTCGGGGATGAAATTCCTTTAAGGGGGTAGAGTTGTGAGACCCTGACCCGTTTTCTTTTTTGACATTTTCTGACGCGCGTTAGGTGTTTTTGCTTTAGCATATTTTTATGCTTTCAGACGCATGATCGGGCTTAAATATGCATGCGGGATAGGTTCCCGGGGCCGTGGGGTGTTACGGTGCAAATTTCAAAAAAATTTTAAAAAAAGATATTTTGGAGGCTTATAAATATCTAGAGTTAGATATTTTCAAAAAATATTTTCAAAATTTCTCCAACAAGCTTCCTGTTTTCTCTCTGCCTTCTCTCTAAGTTCTCGGGCGCCCGTGGCTCAATTTTCAACGATCTAACAGCGGATCCTTGCTTTTGACATGGTGGGCTACGCGTTCATTCAAATGAAATTTGATTCTGAAAAAGTTCGATTTTCCAAATGGTTCGAGGCGTCGAGTTTTCAACTCACTGAGGTAGGATCTTAGACTCTCATGTCTTATAAGGTCCTACGTGTAATCTTGTGTATTTTTAGCGGTTAGATTGTTGTAGATCTGATCTTGTTTAAAAGTTGGGTTTTTGGATTTAAAACCTGGTTTTGTTGGTTTCGGTGGATAAAATTGGGTATCAAAAGTTTCTTTCCAGGTCTTAGTGCTAGGCCTAGGTGTGTGTATGTCTAAGGGTGTTGAATTAGTGTTTGGAGGCATTGATTTGAGGTGTGGAGGCTCGAACTCATAGCTCAAGAACGGTGTTCGCCCCAGTACAGTTGACCGAACCTATGAGTTCAATCGATTGGATCTTGGTTCTTGAGTTTGGTCGACTGGACATCGAGCGTCAATCGACTAGACAGTGCTTTGAGGCATTTTTCGTGGTTTCTAGGGTGTTGTTCAGTCGACTGAAGTGCTGGGGTGTGTTTTTAGTGGGTTTGATGGTTGGATTTTGGTTTCAAATCGGCATCCTATGGTATTCAATTGATTAATTTATGGGATTAATTGATTCAAATACCTGTGGATCCCTTTTGGATTTGGTTGGTCGTGTGGTGGTTTTGGGGTTTATGTCTCGATCCAGGGTGCTTGTTTAGAGGTCCTCGGGTTGACGTGCATGGTTAGGTTTGGGTGTTGTGGCATGGTTGTGTGCATGACGATTAAGCACGGGAAGTGTGAGTTTGTGGTTTGGTTTTAAGGTGAGGTTTTGGTGAGAACCAGGTTTGTGGGTTTGGTGTTGGCCTTTGGTTAGGTCAAGTTCTATAGGTTTGTTGTTCGTGTTGGTGCGTGTGGGCGTCGTGAGTCTGGGTGTGTGTGGATGTCGGGTTACGTGGCGGGTGGCGTCGTGGTGTGAGGTTATATGTGGCTATGTGCTTTTATAATTGGATGTGTGCATTTATAACTCTAGTTTATTTATGTACATAATATGTAAGTGGATTACATGACTTTGATATCGTTACGTGTAATGTGGTTTATGCTTAAAAACTCAGAGGTTTTATAGGCATGTATATGTGGGTTCTAAGGAACGGATGCATGTGATGCATGTTGCATGGGTTGCACGTATTGTGTGGGTCCGCGTGTATAGTATGTGACGTGATTTGTGATACGTAGTGATAGTACATGGTTTTATGCATTTAAATCCTAGTTAGGTTATACATAGTGTATGGGAAAATCCTAGTTAGGTTATACATAGTGTATGGGAGTGTGATAGATGAACAGGTCGTTCTGGAAATGTTAACCTTGGTTAACTTGGCGTGTGTGGGGCGTCAGTTCTTCAGCTTGAGGCTGAGAAGATGCGTGTGTTGGGGCGGCAGTCCCTCGGTTGGAGGCCGAGAAGATGCGTTGGGGCGGCGGTCCTTCGGCGAGAGGCCGAGAAGACGCATGTGTTGAGGCAGCGGTCCTTCGGCAAGAGGCCGAGAAGACGCATATGTTGGGGGCTACGATCCCTCGGGTTGACCCCGAGAAGTTACATGGCGAGCATGAACTACATTATGGGGCGGATAGACTAATTTTTTTTAAAAATTGTTTTGAGATTCGTGTGAATAGCGATCTAAAACCGTTTTCAAATTGTTTTCAATGCTCTTGTGTGTGAGTTTAAAGATGGTTTGTATCCTCGCTTTCCCTTTGCATGTGAAAACTGTTTTAAAGGCTTGAAAGAGAGTCTAAACTGCACCTCGTTTTTCGAGCATGCTTAGCTTATATTGCATGTGTTGTCTGGTATCTGCTAAACTTTGGCTCACGAGTGAGATTTTGATTTTCTTCAGGCACCGATTATTTGAATTGATCCGAGTTGCTAAAGAGGTGGAAGAGGTGTAGTGTTCATTTTGTCCTTTTTCTTACATGTATGTCATAACATGTTTTTCGGCGTTGAAACCGTATAATGTAAGCCGTTGGACGTTTATATACAATGCATGCATGGTTTATAGTGAGAGTGTATTCTCGGTTGGGTATCATGTTTGGCTATTTTTAGGTGTTTCACATGACCTAGAGTTTAGGGCGTGACAAGAAGCATATTGGGCATCATAAGCATTCCTACATTTGTATCTTGGGTTATCGGAGTCCTTTCCTTATCTATCATGGTCGGTTAGGTTATATTGAAATTTTTCTTTTCTCGACTCCTAGTTTAGGGCGTCCCTAGTAACAATTTTTAACTATTTTGGGATATATTCTCTCTAAGCACCCTGGGTTTGTCCCCGATATTGGAAAAGAAAGATTTGTTATTTATGAATACGGTTGGGCACCACGGGTTTGTCACGAGATTTCTAGTTTTGGTAATTTAGATATTGGGTTGATACTAAGCGAGCATCTTAGTTTTAATGTGGGTAACCCTATAAAGTCCCATCACGGCAATGACAATAAGTCCCTGCGGCGGCAATAACATAAAGTCCCATAACGACATTGACAATAAGTCTGTGAGGCGACAATAAATAAAGTCCTATCATGGCTTTGACAATAAGTCCTTGAGGTGACAATAACATAAATTGCCATCACGGCAATGACAATAAGTTCCTGAGGCAGCAATGACAAGAAGTCCCATCACGACAATGACAATAAGTCCCTGAGGAGGCAACGATAACAAGTCCATACAAGCAATAGAAATAAGTCCCAAAGTGGAACTCATATTTTTTTATTTCTGGATATAAATCGGGTCGGGCACTTGCATCGCATTCATTTGCATCATGCACCGGTATACTTGTTCTTATATATGCTTGCCTGGCCGTAGTTATCAAATTTGTTTGTTTTCTTGGCTTTAAATTGTATTGGGTGATATACGATATGCATTGTAGGATATTTTGTTGTGAGTTTGTTAGAAGGTTTAGAAAATTTGCTTATGGACTTTGGCTCATGGCATTCGTGCCACAAGTGAGTATAATAAGTTCTTTGGAAAAGTCGTCCCTGAAGAAGAAGACGGAATTGAAGAATAGAGTGAGTGGCAGGAGCTAGTGGACCTCGACAATGCTAGCTGAAGAATTGGGTTTTTACCTTTTGTTCTTTTTATTCAATTTCGACGGGTGTATTGTAATTTTGGTTAAATTTTCTGGTGAAACTGTAATCGTTACGTACTTATGAATAGTTCAGAACTCTTAATGATGTAATATTTATGATATCTAAATATGAATGAATGGCTAGAATAACCTCCTTATCTATAATTATGTATGTCCCTGCGTGCCCGGATGATGGGGTGTCATAGGTAAGGCCTTCTCTATTTTTGACTCGGCTCGACTTTCTTTATGTCCCCCGACTGGATCGCGTCTTCAATCTGAACCCTAGAGTAAAAAATCTACTCAAAAGTGGAGAGCGGCTGCGTGATCAAATAGAGCTTCAGAGGGGATTGCAAGTTCTTTATCACAATTTTTACCTGTTTCTTTTTTTTGGGTAACTAATTTTAACATAAAAGAAAGAAAAAAATTACATGTTTACAAGGGGCAAATCCCATGCCGTACATACCCAAAGCGCAAACATGCACCAAGACTAAACCCAAAGCAGTACAAAACCCCAGCTTTAGGCTAAGCCATAACCAAAATAAAACAAACTTGGCAAAAGAACGATGCCCTGGCCATAACTTAACAGAGTAATGGGCGAGGAATCGATGCCACCTATCATAGCAAAAAACGTACAAGGTTTATACTTTAAAACAAAAGTACACCCAGAGCAGGATCCAAAAACCGTCACACCCATATGAAGCAGCAGTAACCTCCTGGCCAAAAAGACATTCAGCATGTAAGGACCTGGAACCTGTTATTTTATTCTTTTATATTTTCGGTAAGAGAAGAGACCGAATTAAATTTGGGCATGGGTGCTATAAAATTTTTCCTCATTAACGGTTGAATTAATAATATATGAGGGTAAAATTGAGATACATGGTGAAGAACGATGTTGATACGGATATGTTAATGAATAATTTAAAATATTTAAATGCGAGTAAAGTCAGAGATTTGAGTTGAATTTTAAGAAAATTCACAGAATTTCAGTTCAAGGATCACCGCTCGAGCGGTGGGGGTTCGCTCGAGCAGGCTATCGGGAATTTTTTTTTGGAATAATCTCGAAGGTTGGAGAAAATTTTGGGGTTTATATA
>JAOTRH010488582.1:0-24508 GCA_034768845.1 Heliamphora exappendiculata
TTTCCTTGGTGAGTCTTCTTGCATATTTACTCATTGTATGTTAGTTTCGTGACATCGTTAAGTGCTTGTAAAGTTTTGTAATCCTATTTTCTATGGTGCTTGTCTCAAAGAAAATCATTTGAGGTCCCAAAATTCATTTTTTTAAAATTCTCCAGATGTAACAAGAAAAGATTAGTCTTATGGTTAATTTCTACAGAATGCTGAAGGTTTTTCGTTGTTCTTGTTTGGTATGAGGAGATGCAAGCATCTGGCAGAGGATATGAAAATGGATTTCCATATTCGGTATTTGGTTGCTATTTTGTGTCTCTCTCACTAAGGTCTTTGGCCACAAGATGGTTTTCTTATGAACGATTAGAACTAAATTAACTTTCTTAGTTGCGTAATGGGATTTGCTATTTTAGGAAAAGAAAATTAGGTAACAAATTTAATGGGCCTTTGATTCCGGCATCAGTGAAGGTTGGTTGGGGTGAGAACCTCCTTTGTTATGCATGAATTACTCTATTTCAACTAGTATGCTCCATTTTACTCTATAAAATTAAAGATGTATATTAAGAAGTATGAATATTTTGTTGTGGTCAAAATTCCTTGGATGTAAGATTAGAGGAATTTGACTATTCGATACATACTCACATTTGACACCAATAATTGATTCCATGTAAGTAGGAGTTTGGTCGGAGATGTTTCTAATATTGGGTAGTTAGCATAGATTCAGGGATGTAAAGTGGAGTCTTTGCTGGCATCATATTTGGTTATTAAAGGAGATTTCAAATGTGGTTAGTAGGTTGGAAACAACATTAGTGGTCCAACGGTTGTCGGTTAACACTGACTAAGAGTATGCTATTGCGTTTGCTCATGTACTTCATTGATTTTCACTATCTTGGTCTTGATGGCTTAGAGCTCAAGGAGATCCAATGTGATTTCTTTTGAGCGGGTTAGGATATGAGTTCAAATACTTCTTGGACTTAGTGGATTGGGTTAAGGTTGTTCATCTTTGAAGGATAGATGTTTTGGAATCTATAAACCCACCATTTTCAACCATGCCTTCTTGGGAAAATGGTTATGGATATTTACTTCTGGGAGGGAGAAGAATTGGAGGGTGGAGAAAAAATATGTGGAGTTATGACAACGCTGACGATATTAACAGCGTTGAAAACTGGAGTCTTAATATGTGGAGATAAAATTGTTCTAAAAATGTTTTCAGTAAAAACGTTTTTTTACTTTGCTCTAATAACGGTTGGGTAAAAAATGTTTTTGGTGTAAGTTATAATTAAGTGTAAAGCATATGAAACGCTTTTATTAAAAACGTTTATAAAATTTGCTGTAAAAGCTTTTTTATGAAACACGTTTTTAGTGTAAATTATATAATAAATGTTTTTACCTTCCACGTTTTTAGTGTAAATTTGCTGTTGAGCGCCATGTCCAGCACCATGTTGAGCGCCAACTCATGGTTCCTCTGGAGTTGGCGCCCAACACAGCTTGTTGAGCGTCATGTTGAGTGCCACGTCGAGCGCCAATTCAAGGTCCCTTTGTAGTTGGTGCCCAACACAGCCTGTTGAGCGCCATGTTGAGTGCCACTTCGAGCACCAATGTGAGGTTCTCTCTGGACTTGGCACCCAACGCAGCATGTTGAGCGCCACGTCGAGCGCCGCCTCCGAGGTGTCTCTTTTTAAATTCTTTTGAAAAATTGACCTCCACAACTTGTTTGCCTTTGCCCAAGCTTAAGTTAAATAAACTTGCATATTTATTTACTTATAATTATCATAGTTTTATAAGCTTAATTCTAAATTACTCATTCTTATATATTACGCATTGTTATTGTTATTGAGCTTCCCTTTTTTTAAGCTATTGTATTACTTTCCATATTTTTAATTGAAAAATAATGGAAAACTGAGAAATTGTGAAAAGAAAATAAAATAAAATGTTATCTGGAATAAGTCAATGCTTTTGTTTACCTTAATCTGTAGTAAGTTTGTTTCTTTCTGTTACTCATATTCGACAAGCCATATACATAAAATACCAAAATCTTGTACAAAGTTTTTGCAATTGAAAGAAAAATGGAAAAAGCCAAACATCTATAGTAAGTTTGTCTCTATCCAACTGGGAGGCCAATTGTCACCATTTGCTTGTCTAAGTTGTTTTTTCTTTTAGAGAGAAACCAAACCTTTGAGTCGTAGATGTTTTTTTGGGCAATTAAAAGTGTTATAAAGGGAAAGAAAAAATACACGATTACAAGGGGAATATCCCAGGCCTTAAAATCCACCACCCAAACAAAGCCAAAAGCAACCAAAAACAAGAATTAGTCTAAACAATAACCAACCAACAATAAACACACAAGAGCCAAACAATGGACGTCTCCCTGTTTAATGACGAAGACCAAAAACCGCCCCACTATACAATGAATTACATAACAACAACAAGAGAACAATTAACGAAACCATTCCAAAGCCCAAATACCGCAGCATCCACCCATCTAAATCCGCAGCAAACAACCACGCCCTGTCCATGCCCAACCCAACAACTTCCATGTAACTTAAATTATTTGTGAGCGAACCTCTGAAAAGGGAAATAAAATATCATGTTAGCCAAATAATCACTTAAAGAGAATAAAAGGCAATGTAAGTCGGCCCATTCCAAAGTGTTACCAAAAATCGCAACAATCACCCAGCTAAAACTGCAGCAACCAACTAGGCCGAACCAATGCCCGTGCCAACAAATGCCAAAAAATTGAGGACCAAAAAGCCAGCCACCAAAGGATCTACAGCTAAAGTCTTAGTACAGACAACTAACACACGCACCAAGCCCCTTACATGAGCCGTAATGCTAGCCTTGACTGAAACAATACATTGAGTAATGAATGTCACAAACAAAAAATATCCAAACCGAACAAACACCCACAGCAATCAAAGGGCCAAGAACAGTCCCCAAACCGAAGGGCCAAAACCAAAAAATAGCTAGTACCAAAAAGACAAAGTACAAAATACCATAAAGGCTATGAACAACCCTCATAACTAAGCACACTATAAAACTAACTCTAGGAATATGATGCTTGAACCAAACAAGAGTCCGCCACACAAATGACAAGGACGGGGGTAACGCGACCCTTGAAGCAATTGATTGGACTTACAAAACTAGCGGCACTACGAAGATATCAATGTGGTGCATATACAATCACCTTAATAATACAAATAGAAGAAAATATTGCACAACTATCGATGAATGCAATTCCAATTCAAGTTCTCATAGAGAAACATTAATCTGCACCAAGCCACCAATTGACAAATTTATTAAACAATTTACTCTCAATTACTTTTCGTATCTCATAAAATGGCAATGATCAGGACAAGTACAAGTACAACAAGCATCTTGAGGTTGGTGCTTAAAGACCATCTATAATCTGCTCATAAAAACTGGAAGAAAGCCTGTTAAGCCTTAGTAACAGACAACATAAACAAGTTCAGGGAAACTCGTATTAAAATATACATCTGGCGCCAAACTGTTCGACCATGTCCACATTGATATTGAGTCCTGCCATGGCCTCATTTTCTTTTTGACTCGTCTCGGCCAACACATGCGGATCATGATAGCTTTTTTGAACACTCAGTTGCAACCTTTTGTGCATCGCCTCAGGGTTGCGTCTGCCGATGTTACAATCCCTTCGGCTGTAAAATACTCAACAAGAAGCCTACCCAATCCCCCAAATCTGCTACCTCACATAAACAGGCGCCTATGACAAGAGTGCTTACAT
Organism: Heliamphora exappendiculata; assembly: GCA_034768845.1. Classification (NCBI taxonomy): domain Eukaryota; kingdom Viridiplantae; phylum Streptophyta; class Magnoliopsida; order Ericales; family Sarraceniaceae; genus Heliamphora; species Heliamphora exappendiculata. The sequence goes on from JAOTRH010488582.1 coordinate 3,746, forward strand.
TTCATTGGCAAATGAGCCATCCTTTGCATCGGCACCGTCTGCATGTTGGCCATACACGCTGTTAGGGTCTGTTACGTGTATTCCATCCTACAAAGGAATATAGATCCGAACTCAACAATATAGTATATCATATTCAAATTAGAATATTCACATATTAACGTCAGTAGTAAGAGATTGACTAACCGTGGACTCTTCGTTGTTGATGAAATGACCGTCAAACAAACCTTGTGCATAATGACCGCCTACGAACGATGGGTCGCGGTCGATCTATGTATCTTTTTCAGTGAAATATTGTTGATGCCAACCTTCAGATGGGCCAACATGCATGTTAAGGTAGTCATCATTCGTAAGTGGCCATTCCACTTTTACATCTTCGGCAGGTGCACGTACGCCAAGCAATGGACATCTATTTCTTGTATGCCCAACGAGTCTACAGTTACCACATCTTCGGCGCTTTGGTATGGTTTTTGGCGAAATGTGATGGATGCCCTTGCCCTTTATGATGGTAGAATCACCTACACTAGGAAGCATAAACGTCCCCTCATCATTGTTGTTGGGGCCCACATTTGACTTCTGGATGGCTAATCCTCTCAGCTTACAAGTTAGCTTTGTGATCTCCTGTCTCACCTCTTCATACCCTTCTGCTGATTGGGAGGCATAGTAACAAAACTCATTACATGCACCTGATAATGCGCTGAACCGTGTGACCTGCGTGACCCATTTTGGAAGTGGGGTTCGATCGTGTAATGGAGATGATTTTGCAGATATGGTCCCCCTAGCAAGATGCAAGTTTTGGGAATTTCTGTCAAGTGCTCTATTTTCATGACACTTATCATATGAGCACATGGTAATCCCAATGACTCAAACTTCATGCATGGACATTTAATGGTTTGACCGCTTGCTTGGTACACAACATTCAACGGCGTTCTGGTTGCGTGTACTTCGATAAGTAATACGCACGAACGTCTTCGTTCTCAACCTTGTCAACCAAAAAAAACAAACTGTTCTGATGCCACCTCGTCCCAAAATTTGTGGAACATGGTAGGTGTGAAGATTAGCGCCGCATGTTTCTCTATAGCCTTCAGACCCATTAGCATCACCAGAGTTGTGTTCTCAGCTTCGATTTGAGCCTTTGCTTCGTTGTGTCGTAGTTTTGCGAGCGCCTTGTCATACGCTTGTAAAAATTCATAAATGCGAAGTTTGAGCTTCAGAAAGTGATTGAGGAATGCATTCATTCCCTCACATCTCTATGTGCTCTTAGCGCCAGCAAAGAATTAGCCCCGCAAGTATGCCTCATCCCGTAACTTGCGTTTCGCATAAAGCTCCCAGACAAAGCTCTGAGACAAATTTGTTATTTTCTAGGCAAAGCTCTGAGACAAATTTCGTCCATGCTGCTTCAAAAACGTCTGGCGTACATTGCAATGACATACATCGTTCAAATCCTGCCAAGAAGCCGTCCTTGTGCACATTTCTTAGGGCAATCCTTTTAAGATGCCACTTACACAACCGATGACGAGAATTGGGCGGAATGGATTGGATGGCGTTGCGCATGGCTTGATCCCCATCGGTCACTACAGAGATTTGTTTCTTATTACCCATCGCATCAAGGAATGTTTGCAACACCCATGTGTAAGTCTCGATGGTCTCAACTGTCAACAATGCACAATCGAATATTGCCGTTTGGAAGTGGTTATTGACCCTGGCAAGGATAACAAACGGCTTCCGGTATGATTCATTCGGTATGTCGTATCAAATATTCAAACGTCACCAAAGCACATAAAGTCCACAAGAGAGGCCGAGTCTCTCCAAAATAAATTGTTCAAACAACTTTTCCCATCAACGTCGTATTTGTAATAAAACATGGGGTCTTGTTCGGCCTTAGCAGATAAGTACGTTAAGGCAGCTTCCGCATCACCATCACCAATTTTTTCCTGCGTTCAGTAGCAAAATGATTGTACAAGTCTTTTTGTGTGCATCCAACATTCTGGTAACCCCTCGACTGTTGCGCCACATAGTCCATTATCTGGCTAGTTTCCATGCCAGCATTGAACATTGCGTTAACATTTGCTCTGTCCGGACTACTGATGTTTCTATGTGAACGCAGAAATCCAACACCAAGGGGCCCTATCATGGGATGGTTTTGGTCATTGACAAAATTTGCTACCGCATATGTACCACGTTTGCAATCAAACTTGATACGGAACGTAGCTTGACATCCCACTCTCGTCAATGGTTGTGGTTCTTTCTTTTGCTCTTGTTGTTGAAGGTATTTCCGTTCCCTTTGGCCGTCCTTTGAGCAAACCTACTTCCGTGACACAACCATTGCACGTTTCTTGTCCTTATGTAAATTATCCCTTTGAACACTAAATCCATTCACCTTCGTGTATGTATTGTAGAACTCTTCGGCAAGCTCTTCTGAGTTAGATGTTAGTTGGTAGACGTCTTCTTCAGTTAACTCATCCAAGCGCTTCTCATGTGGTCCAACGACGAAATTATCCATCTGCGGTGACTCAGCTATAACCATTAGTACATTTGAACTAGTTGTGGTTCAGGTGACCATTTGGTGAGAGGAGTCGAATAAAACAACCATATGTGTTAATGGTGAAGATGATGAATATGAATACATTTTTAAGTTCACATCACTTTAAACCCTAAGAAAATACTATGGGGGAACCATCCTGGTCTCCACATACCAACCAACCACCACCATCCAACATTAATCCATTGTCATAGAATAGTGTTTATAACTACCTAACATCGAGTCGAACAATATCAATCACTGCGAGTCGATTCAAAATTCATAACACAAAGCCACCATTTTATTAAGTTTGCAATTTCTGTGTGAAGGCTTCCCAACATGGGTTTGCACTAATTACCACGAATTATGCCATTTGTGATAACATTCATGCACGGACATTAGTGCAGATATGCGTTTACGGGTCATTTTTCATTAAACTCCCAAATCATTTTAGTGTTACCCTAGCAGTAAATTCAGTTTGCATCACTATTGATTAGTTTATATTTACTTTAATTTAACTTAACAAACATCTTATACAATTATGACTAAATTCAGGTCAACTAACTATTGATTAGTTTCTCTTTCGGACCTAATTGTGAATAGGTAAGAAGGCATTAGCAATTCATAATGCTATCTAGAATATCTGTTTTGAATTGCATGATTGTCCTTGCCATCCACAGAGTAGAGTAGAAGACCATGCATGTGCCTGTACAGGTAAGATGGATTAGAGTTCAAGAGACATAAGACCTGCAATCCCAAACAAATTTGACCCAACGTCAAACAGGCCGAAGGCCCTGAATGACTACTATTTAGGGATTTATTAACTGGTCACCAAGCAAGAAAGAGGATTTACACAACTTTTTTGGTTGAGTCTAAAAGTGTTGCATCAACTTAAGTTAGACCAACCTCGAGCTTAGATGTCCCACCTTTTTAATTTAACACCATAGGCGATAGCCAAGGATCATCCTGTCAATAGGACAGAAAGAAGGAATCTACATACTTCGAAGAATGTAGATGGTTTTTGAAAGCATCCTTTACTATGTTATTTATAGCAGTAGCTTGCAAGTGGGATAATGAGGACCATATAATTAAGGGTCTGAAGGGTATAACATAGATAGAGTTGGAGGTTTCATACCATACTTATCAATTATCATAAATCAAGCAGGTAGTCTTATTCTCGTCAATTGTTTAGCAAACTATTACCCACAGTATAAAACCAATCCTAAATTAATAACCCTTTAATTAAGTCACCAAATACATCAATGTGGATTGACAAATCCAACAACCTATTGCAGTCAAATTATAATCGGTTTCAAAATTTCAATCCGATACCAAACATTTACTATTATACTTCCTTCTTCAGCCTGACACAAGAAAGAGGAACTCCGTCTTAACCCTTTTACCCCATTAAATAAACAATTGTAAGACTCAACTGTATAAATTTGTAGGTGTTAACCATAAGATTTTCCAACCACGCTTATATGACACATGAACATCTGTGAACTTGTAATTCAAGCACTTGGGAATCATCCTAACCCCACATCATTAAATACATAAGTACGCATTTCAGTTGGAACATACAGCTTCAATACAGAACCCATAAAAAGTCCCAAAGTTCTTCTATACTCACATAAGTGAATTCAATTGAATTCTACATACTTATAGTTTATTCTAGACCAAAAAGTAAATGACTATTTTAAGAGTAAATAATTAGAAGCAATGTATAAGGCCTTGGTAACTATCAATTACCACCGGTCTATTACAATCCCCTAACTTCATTCCTTTGTTTGTTAGCATTTGTAGGCCAAGAGGTCCTGGCAAGCAACACCACTGCTAATAGAAGCACCAGTCCTCACATATTGGGAAGCAAATGCCATAACCATCAACCAATTACCACGCATACCAATAACATAGTCAGGTGGAATAGAAAAGGCTAACATTAATGTTACAATTCAACGGTCAAATTGAGTCGTTTGATAGCATATCAACCATGTTTAAGTACAAGACAATAGCAATCACTGCGAACATAAGTACAACAAGGTAGTGCAAGCATTTCCATTAAATGTCATAAACATCATCTACAAATTGTTAATGCGAGGAAAGGAAGAAATGACAAAAGACATCCAACACAATTAATGAAATCGCTATAAAAGCTTTGCAATATCTGCAAAGTGCTGATTAAAGGTCTCTTGAGTTTTTTGAATATTCTCTAACGGCTGCCCCTTGAGAAACCTGTAATGCTAACACTTGGTCTAGGACATCCCTCATCTGACCTTGTTCACTTCGAAGTTTGGATTACTGCGAAGCAATGTCATGTTCAATGGTAGTTGGACCTCATTTTCGAGACGGTCCTTTCCCCTCGGAGGGCTGTATTGAAGAACCTACCCCTAGATGAGTAGTGTCTCTCGACCCTGCCACCTGTTTACCCCTAGAACCCCGTCGTGAAGTATGGAAGGAGCTAAGGGTGATCGTATGAATACCCAGTGGTCGCTCAACTGGGGTTCGGCGGTCGGTAGCAGCTCATGGACATTGTGTTAATGAAAGAGGTTTGTGAGAAAAAGTCAATAAGGTAGAGCTTTATCACGGTTGGCTTGGGCTTTGGATGGATCAAATTTGAGAAAATTCTCCATGAAAATCCAACATAAATCAACTTTCTTGCTCGTTGCAATACACACCATCTCGTATGCGCGACAATGGTTAACGTCCGACAAGTGGGTACGGGGATCCACATCGGCACTAAGGAAAAGATTGAGTAGCTTATACTCATCCTTTAGCCAAGCTTGTTTCAATACTCCTCGGTCCATCCATTCCTTAACTTCTCCACACAAAATTGTGCTGATGGCGTCCCTCGACAAAGGAATTTGATGATACTTTGTGCCAATGGGGTAGTTGAGGACACCGCCAGAAATAGGTGCAATGCCAAGGCATTCACCAATGAAGCGGATATTGAACTCGAAATCAACACCCCGAACGATGGAACTTAATGACGACGCCAAGTGAGAAACTGCCCTAATGTTGCTATAGAATTTGTGAACCAATGTGAGGTTCACAGAACCATGGTATGCAAGAAGACCGGACCAACCTACGGTACGCACCCAAGACACAAACGGAATATGCAATAGCTCATTGACATGTACAGGACGTTCACAAATTACCTCGCATGAGGAGTAAGTAGAGTGAAAAAGGTCAGAAGCATCCAGGGAAACAAACCTACTCGAGTCAAGCGATGGTTTCTTAGTCTTTGGAGGCTTTCGAGTAAAGGTTTTGGGAGCCATATACCTCAGCCACTGAAGAACAAATTACAGACTTCGAACACAAGATCCCAACAAACCCGAAACTTGAGATCAACAAAGAAGAGGAAGGGCAAAATATGGTTACCTTTACGAGCGGGATATGTGAAGACCATTTGAAGGGAGTAGATGAGTTTGTGCCCAATATCTGAGAGTCGATTCAATTAGGGTTTGAAGACGGGAAGAGGTATAATTGCACTTCAGTGAAGGATACTACCGTTAGGGTTTTCTAAGAGGGCGGCTAAAGTATGGAGATCGTGTGATAGAAGTGGAGTGAAAATAGAATAAGCATGTGGGGCACTGTGAGTAGAAACGAAGTTGGGGCCCAACCATTCCATTGAGCGCGCGTTGGGCGCGCACTCTAGAGACCAACTTGGCATTTGACGATGAATTGCAGGTGTTGGGCGCTACACTCTCGGCAAATGGCGCTCAACAGGCTTGTTGAGTGCCCTATGAGCACGGGATGGGAACCAAGGCCTGTTGAGCGCCTTATGAGCACGGGATGGACGCCAATTCTTCAACTCAACTTCAAAAAAAATTTTATATTGCTAAAATGGTTAGAATATTGTAAAAATACGATAGATTTGTAATAATACATTTTATTTGTCTTTGACACACTATATGTACTATTTTCAATACTCAAACTAAACAAAAAAAATAAATTTCATTTTATATGTATTTACTTCATTTAGAAATCTTCAATAAGATCACTCCTTATAATGTTTGAATGGGATCGAATGTCAATTGTACATCTCAATGACCCGTTATTTCTTTTTGATAGCTTTCGTAACAGATTAAACTTTAATAAAAATCGATAGCGGTCGGCGTCATGGTAACGGTTGCGGTGGCGTGGTTAAAATTGCGTAACAGCCATTACGTAACGGTAGCGGTTCTCGTATCTATTAATTTTTTTATTTTTTGCACAAAAACATAACAATTAACAAACATTCATTTTTTAATTCCATAAATATATCTATTGAAGTTTATAATAATTTTTGATGAATTTTGTTTAGTTTTTAGACATGATTCAATATATGTCTTAATTTTGTTTCTATATAATCAAATTAAAAATTAACTCATTAATTATGTTTTTAGTAATTAAAGAATTTATGTTTTATAAATAAATAATGCATAAATACAATTGGATCATAAATTTTTAATAACTATAATGTATTTTATATATGGAAGCACAATATTTGATTTATGGTAAAAACATTTTTTGTAAAAATATTTTTTTACTTTCCTCTAATAAGGGTTTTCTAAATAACGTTTTTAACGTAAATTATAAAAAGTGTAAAACATATTAAACATTTTTAAAATTTGCTATGAAAACATTTTTCTGAATCACGTTTCTAGTGCAAATTATATAATAAACGTTTTTACCTTCCACGTTTTTAGTTGAACTTTTTATTTTTTGTGTAAAAGGTTCCTTTGGCGCGAATCAGGTTTTATGTCTCTCTGGTTGAACATATGTAAAATTTATTTTTCTCCCAAAATTAATAATCGATAGGTACATATTTAGTATTTACCAATACGAACCAGTATTGCCTGGTGCGTCTAGTACAGGATATTATCTTGACATGTATGAAACTAAGCATTTAACGTACTAATGTCACTCCAAACTGGTATGTACATGCTGGTATCGGTCGGTATGATATGGTATCGACAACTATGATTAATACTAACTCTAAAACTAGAGGTGTAATGTTTGATTCCAACTTCGTAATGGCTTGAGACACTTCTACTTGCACATTTTCGTCTCCAAAACATAATCCTAAAAGAAGAAAAAGGAGACGCATCTCAAAATATGAGAATCTCCTTAAGAGTAACAAACTCAATGACAAACCTTCATCTTTTGGCAGTCAATCATCAATTTAGATAACTTCAGAAAAATCAATCAGTAAAATATTACAAAAACTATAACTTAGGACGATCACTAGTAACTCCAAAGCATAGGTGACAAACAGACTGATACCACCACACCTTATGCACCCGATCCACCAAGAATGATATAGTTCTCCTACAGACTAAATCCCAATTCACCACCTGCAACTTAATAATAATTCAAATAAAACTTTGGAGTTTGGCACATTGTGTTCACTAAAAAAAAATATAAAAGTGATTCAAATACGCAATAAAGCCTTTTCCTTGTTTTTACCCAACTTGACATCATCGAATTGAAGTAGGCACAATGAAGCCTTCATCTCATATTACACAGACAACTAAATCTAGCAGAAACAAGAGCTAAGCCTCACACCTAAATTAAAATTGCCCAATGATCCAACATCAAGAAGACCATAGTCAGCACGCCCAACCCTTGCAAGTATACATGTTCAACAGCCAAATGTTCATCATTAACAACAACCCGAGATTCGAGCAGCAATGCACATTCGATCTCCTAAGTAAATGGATATATTTTAAATCTCTAAAAAGAAGCAAGGACTTCAAACACTTTGCAATATTCGTGTATAGACAAAACAAGACAACATGCACGCGATAGCTTTTGCCACGCGTAGTCAACCTATACACCATCTAAACAAGCCAATCTTTACACTAATTAAGTTTCAATCATAAGCACGCGTGTTAGTTGGCACTTAGCATTAAGATATTCCATTTAATATCGACAACTTCCTCCTCCACTTCAGTGATATCATATTTCCTTGTTTTTGATAAGTAAGATTACACAATATAAAGGCGGCCCAAACGGAATGCCACCCATATATGAAACATGCCAAACGGGGTAGCAATATTGCCTTCTACAAAAAGGACTAACCTCAAAACAAAAACCTATATGAAACTACCGTATCAAAAATTGATTGCGGTCCTCGCTCAAATAGCAAACCGTACAAATTATGAGAAGCCCCTTCAATTTGTACAATGTAGACACAACCCTGTCAAAGGACCTCCTATTTTGCCCACACTAATCACATCACAGCCAAGAGGCACCAAATGCCATGCCCTTCTCGTTCTCTATTTATCGCTCTCCATCCCTTCCACCCCGTCAAACCCCGATCATATGTACAAGAAAATCCAACAACTTCCTCGTAAAATCATAATGAACAAGGATGTGGGAGTGGATTCACGCTCCTTACAAAGACCACCAATTGATCAAAATGTGCCCCTTCCGGATAAGGTGATCAACAAGAATAATTATATTGACTTTAACTACTGGTAAAGATATGGAAACAAAGGGGAACCAAAGGTATGATTACATACTAGAAGTCTAGTGGTTCCTGCCAATGACTAATGATCACTGGAAAATGGAATAATCAGGTCAAATAAAGTTACACATGAGTGAATGAACAAAATTCTTGACACAATCTTCTGATCTTCACGTACTTTGCTAATCGTAACAACTCCCTTTCTCTATTAACAAAGATAATAATAGTCTAATTGCAAAAGGATGGCTCATAAATGGAAATTAACACCATCTAACTCTTCCTACAAACTAGTCAGATACCCACATGATGTGGCAGCACTCAGAAAATATCAAATGTTAGCAAGTAAATTATCAAAATAAATAATGTAGTTTAAAATTGATGTAATAAGTTGCAAAGACTTCCAAATAAATATTTGAATGTGCTGAGAAAGTACTAAATTAAAGAATTGGAAATGGTGGCTTTGGTGGTAGAACCCTCTATATATCTATCTCTATCTCCGTCTCTATCACTGTGTGTGTGTGTGTGTGTGTGTGTGTGAGAGAGAGAGAGAGAGAGAGCAAAACTTAAGCCACAAACATTTAAAAAATGGGGAAACTAAATCAATTTTAGCATAAATTGGAGTCATAAATGTGTGTGTGTGTATGAGAACGAATGGACATTGTTGGCTCATCTAATGGACTTGTTGTCATTCACAATAATTGAACGACTTCTGCCTCCCTACCAAGAGGGTTGCGGTTTCATAACGATGCTTGTACACTGTGAAGGATAACATAATTGAGGTTTCCAAAACAAGTTGCTCGGGGACTATATCATAAAGATTATCCTAATCCTACATGATGACAACATTAACAAGTAGTAAAAGAAGTCCAGCATGGTTGGTACGTGCCAGCTATTCACCATACAGCTCGGTCAATATCACATATCTCCGTTGTGTCCATGTTATTGACTGTTGAATTGTACAGATGTAGTCATCCAGACGTTGTCCTTCCCTTTATAACAATCATTGCACACTGGTGCAGCTGCCGCACAACATTTGGATGAAATTACTTTAAACGCATAAAGCGACGTTTCTGAAATTTAGGTTCAATGTTGGGGATTTCGTGCTATAGTCCATTGGACAAGTTCTATGCCTTTAGGATCCAGCCATTCGATTAGTTTGCTATCACTCCCAGAACGATCAGAACATGAAGTGTGCCTAGACTTTATCCCACAGAGCTTTTTCACTGCAAAAGAATTGATATGGGAGATTAATGCATAAAATAGACTCTTTAAGGTCGAGAGGTTACAAAACATGCTCAATCAAGAAGATTGTATTCGCCTCAATGCTACATATGTTAACAACATGTCTCCATGAGCCGATTTGACCACCAAATTGCCATATATCTCCACAAAATGAAAAATAGTCCACGTTCGGGATATGTACCTTCTGCAACTGCCTTAACAGATCCGAAGGATAATAAGTATTTGAAAGGCATCAGATGAACGTAATGTTGATGTAGACAAGCTTACGTCCTGTATGCATTGAAATGTCCATGGTGTGTGAACGTATACTTTACATTTTCATGAATGGTGCAGTAATTTTGACGGCGGATAGTGACATCAGTCATAACAGATTGAAAAATAAAATGAGAAAGTGAATTATTTTGTTTGCTAATAGCCAACTAACCTCTCAAGTGCGTGTCCTACAATGGCTAGAGAATCCATTGAGTTCTTTAAGGTCGAAATCATGGAACACATAACTTGGCAGCAATCAAGCAACAATCCCTTTATTCAGACCAAGAAACTATATTGGGTTATCACATGTGTATTGTACCCGGAGTATGCGACCAACGTGGACTTAGTATCCATGGTAATGTTAGTAGCCAAACAGCAGATATAGCCTAAAAGCTGACGTAATGCTCCAACAAGTTATTTTTTCCTACACCCCAAATGAACCGGCACATACGATAGTTCATCATTACGGTTCATTGTCAAATTAACCATCCTCTTCATCGGTACCCCCGGCATGTTGACCGTAAACACTATTGGGGTCTATTAGGTGTGTTACATCTTACAGAGGAATGTAGATTCATCATCACTCACATATTATAACAAGTTGAACAAGATGAAATGATTAACATTAGTCATAATAGCAGTACTTACTAACCGTGGAATGTCGATTGTGCTGGAATTGATAGTCATAAAAAGCTGATGCGTAATGACTGCCTACGAATGATGGGTAGCACTTGTTGTGTGTATCTTATCCAGTGAATGGTTGTTGACTCCAACCATAAGACATTCCAACATTTCATTTCAACTCATTATCACCCTCATTCGGAGTTGGCCATTCGACTTTTACATCTTGGGCAATTGTAGTTGATGGTCTTATTAGTGGACATTTGTTTCTCATATGCCCAACGAATCTACAGTTCCCACATAATCAATGTGTTGGTATGAATGGTCTTCGGCGAAGGGTGATGGATGCCCTTACCCTTGATAACAGTATGATCTTCGACTAAGGGTGATGGATACGCTTGATAAATGTTTTAATTTGGGGTTGTGGGCTATAGTCGTGAGAATGGGCACTAGTGATTGCTATTACGGTATATAACAGTCACATAGACACACAACACTGAATTATAGCAATGGAACTAAACAATACACCAACGAAAGTTCATTCATACAGCGTACAATGCATTGGAACTGAATTTGACTAACATACATCACTTTGGAGCAATCGTTATGCTTCCTTGTTGGGGATAATGTTACCATCGACAATAGTAGATAAGTGTAGAATTTGAAACAACTACGTAACATTACTTGTAAGTTGGCGTGCATGAATCGCAAGCACCACACCGCGCATACCATGAACATAATCAGACGGAATATAGCGTAAGCATTCATATTAATAAGCAAAGTGTTCATTACAATAAATTCCAATGCAACTCATACATCACATCCACATGAACATAGACCTGACTATTAATACAAGTACAATTGCATTTGGAAGCATTTCAATTGAATATCGTAAGCGTCATGTAGGAGTTGATATGGGTAGAAAAGAAAGACCCTATAACAAGACCGGCCACAAGAAACTAGCGAAAACGTTGTAGAAGCTCAGCAATGTCTGCAACATGTTGATTAAGTGCCTCTTGAGATTTTTGAATATTCTCTAAATGCTACCCTTGGCTAACCTGTAATGCTAGCACTTCGTTGAGCATGTTCGTCATCTGACTTTGTTCAGTTCAAATCCCAGATAGCTGATCGGCAATGTCAATATTAGACGACGACGTTTCTTCCCGAGATGGTTCATCCCCCTTAGAGGCCTGCATCGAAGAACCTACCCCTAAATGAGGAGTGAATCTAGACCCCGCCAAATGTTTACCCTTAGAACCCCCTCATGACATATGGGAAGAGGTAGGGAGCTCATGGACATTTTGGGAATGGAAGAGATTGGTGAGAAAAAGTTCGCAAGGTTTGCTTTGTCTTAGTTAGCTTGGGCTTTGGACGAATCAAATTTAAGAAATTTTTTCATAAAAATTCGACATGCAGCTACCTCGCGGCTAGTTGAAATACACACCATCTCGTATGCACGCCGATGGTTCACGTCGAACAAGTGTGTATGGGGGTTAACATTGGCACTAAGAAAAAGATTGAGTAGCTTAAACTCATCCTTCTGCCAAGCTTGTTTCAATACACTATGGTCAGTCCAATTCATGAGTTCTCCACACAAAATAGGGCTAATGGCGTCCCTCGACAATGGAATTAGACGGTGCTTTATGTTAATGGGGTAGTCGAGATCACGGGCGGCAAAAGGTGCAATGCCAAGGCAGTCACCAATAAAGTCAATATTGACAGAGAAATTAACACTCCGAACGGTGGAGGGGAAGGATGCCGGCGGCAATCAATGCACTGGCCCAATGTTGCTATAGAATTCTTGAACCAATGTAAGGTTCACAGAACCATGGTAGGAAAGAAGACTGCGCCAACCTAAGGAACGAACCCAAGACACAAATGGAAGATGACAAAGCTCATTGGTAAAGACGGGGCCATTCACAAATAACCTCACTTGAGGAGTATATAGAGTGAAACCGGTCCGAAGCCTCCTGAGAGACAAACGTAGTCTCGTCAAATAAAGTTTTTCTTGCCTTAGGAGGTTTTCGAGTCGAGGTTTTGGGAACCATTGAATTCAGCTACACGAGAAGAACACACCATAGCGTTGGACAATACGAAACCCGAAACCCCACTACCAAACCTAGACGGATGAGGATAAAGGGAGAAATGTTGATACCTTCGTGAGAGAGAACAATGAAGATTGTCGGGACTCGGTCACTTGAGTCCGTGCACGATACTCTGGGGGGAATGATCTCAGGGTGGGAAGACGGGAAGAGGATGTAGAGACCCGGCACATGTTTATTTTATCTTTTTATATTTTCGATAAGAGAAGAGACCGAATTAGATTTGGGTATAGGTGCTACAAAATTTTTGCTTGTTAACGGTTGAATTAATAATATATAAGGGTGAAATTGAGATACATGGTGAAGAACGATGTTGATATGGCTATGTTAATGAATAATTCGAAATATTTAAATGCGATCAAATTTAGAGATTTTAGTTGAATTTTAAAAAAATTTGCAGAATTTCGATTCAGGGATCACCACTCGAGCGGGCTGTCGGGAAACGTTTAGAATTATCTAGAACGTTGGAGAAAGATTGGGAGTATATATATATATATATATTCCCAGCGCATGTGAGTTAATCCCCTGTCAGTTCTCTTCTTCTCCTCTTCTCATCTTCTCCTTTTCTTCCTTTTAGAGAGAGAGAGAGAGACCCATGTTCCACCTGAAAACCCTAACCCTCCATCCTTCAAATTGAAGATTGAGGCAAGATTGAGAGCAAGCACGGATGGAAATCAAGTTTTAGAGCAAGGAGATGGAAGATGGAGCACCAAGGAGTCAAGGGCCTTCTCAATCCAAACCCTAGGAGAGAGAAATTAGAGGAATATCAAGCTTTTGAGCAAATTCGAGGTAGGATCTAGATTCTCTCATATGTGTGTTGATTTGAGTTGATATTTTGATTATATGAGTAAAATATTGTAGATTTCATGCATGAATTGAAGGATTGATAGTGTTACATGGGAGTTGAGGTGGGTTCTCATGAAGATTTGAGTTTTAAAGAAATAATAAACCATGATTAGAGACATTAGTGCATAAAAAAGGGTTTATGAAACTTGAATCCAATGTTTTTGGGATGAAAATTGAGGTTTGAGACATGTTTGATGAAGGGTTATGGGTAATGAAGCTTGAAACTCCAAACAGGGGAAAATCTGGGGTTTTCTCAGGCACCAGCGCACTCTAGGGGAGCCCTGTCCGCTCGAGCGCTCAATTGGCAAAGAGTTGGGCGCTCGAGCGCCTGACGTCCGCTCGAGCGGACTAACTGTACATGGTCAACTTTGTTCGATCATATCTCTCTCGGCTGGACTCCGAATTGGGTAGTTCTTATACTCAAATCGAAGCTCCGGAAGTTCTCTTTCCAACAAGACTACTCTCACAAAAAAATTCATTTTGTAGAAAAATTCATGATCAAAATAGTGAGGGTATGTCAAAATTTTAAAATTATTTTTCACCCATTTTTAACCGAATGTTTTGGAAAAAACATATTTTTAGTCATATTGGCCCTTTTCACTAAATTCCTAGTCCTTTGAGCTTGTGGCACATTTATAGATATATCTAAATTGAGTTGGGATGCATGCATTGGACCTGTTGATTGAGTCTTCTTTACATTAAATGTGAGTTTCAAATTGATATATGTGTATGTATACATAATGGGTGTATTCCTTTTAAATTGAGGTGATCCTCTTGATATCAACTTTGTGTTATGGGTATGTGATAACGTGATCTATGAGAAATTGGTAACACTGTGATTTATGAGAAACTGTGTAACGAAAGTGGCAAATGAGATATTGCATAATGAAAATTGGGAAATGAGAAATTGTGAATTGAAAATCGTAATGGTAATTCGGGCTAGGAATTATAATGATGTACTATGGTAATGAGTGGGAGAGGAACCATTTGTGGGTTGGACTCTTGGGTTGTGTAAATGAATCTAATTAACCTAAAATAAACCGTACAGATTGATGTGGAATAAGTTGGGCTAGTGGCTTCGCGGTGAAAGATCAAAAACTTGCGCAAGATGGGGATCACATGCCCTCGGGTTAGTCCCCGAAATGTAGTATTGTGTTGTGGTAAGTTATAGAGCTATCTATTACCCAATGGCTTCGCGTAGCCTATTGGGATTAATAGGGAGAGAATTTTATAAGCTGCACCATACATTGGTTCATTAAAGGTGATACGATTTTGTGAAAACTAGGAAATAAAATGAGTAATTTATGGATGAAAAAACAAACGGATAAATATATATACTAATTTGTGTGCGTGGGTGTGTGTTAAAAAGAAAAAATGACTTGGTAAAAATATGCATTTTTATTTCGGTTACACCCATCACACCTCACAAATCATGCATTAGATATGAGTTAATCTTTATCCTACGAGTTTCGGCTCATGTATATATGTCCAACACATTTTAGGTTCCAAAGAGCGGGGTGACACCAAAGCTGTGAAAGCTTTCAGGAAGAGCCAGTAGATGGAGCCATAATGTCATTTGTTATCTTTTGTTCTTATTGCACATTAAACAAGAAAGTGATGTAATGAAAAAGGATAGCTAATGTTGTATGTTACTCTAAACATTGTGGTAAATAAGGAAATGTAATTCTGGAACTTAGTTCGTTCAGTTAAATCCTTTGAATGATATATACAATATTATCTTAGTTCTTGGGCATTACTTTTATATATAATGTGTTGTTTTGGGGGCTGGTTCACGGATCCAGAATTGGGTCGTGACAGAATAGTATCAGAGCTCTAGGTCCGAATACCTAAGAACTGTGGGGAGTAACCATAACCATAGTATGTGACCTGTTTGACATGGTTAGGCACCACTACATGGCGTGAGTTGTGTGCCTGCATGGATTTGCGATTGAATTGTGTTGCATGTGTTATGCGTTTATATGAGCATGGAGGTTAAGTCTTAAGGTGATGTGGCATGCCATATGGCGTCCAATCAACTACTTTGGAGTTTAAAATAGAAAAGCGTTTAGCTGACGTTCTTGCTATGAGAAATCTGAATTAGTTGCCCGAATTATCGCGTTGCTCTGGGGCTTTCCCTCGGTATGTGAATATGTGTTGATGTGATGTGGCTAGGTGTTAGGTAATGAATAGCTTGACACTAGGAGGTCTAGTGGGGTGTTGTGATACTCTTGTTGTAAAAGTTATGCCCGTGGGGCTGAGGTGAGTTTTAGTTTGGATGGTGGTGTAGGTTGTGGAAATACAACCTGGTGGTTACTAATTATGGTGGGTGTAAGCTCGAGAGATGAGCAATAACTGTTTGGAGTATGTTGTATCCATGTGAGTTGAGGGTGATCGTAGTTAGTTGTTCATTATGTGTTGAGCTACCAGTAGTTTGACGAACAATTACAGTAGATTGTTTGAAACCCCTTGGAGGTTGTTGTTTATGGATGGATATGAGGTGTGGTTTTAGGCACGTTGAGAATTATGTATGTCATGAGCCGTGCTATGTCTTGAACCGTGCTGTGTCATGAGCCGTGTATCCCAAGATTGGTTATGAACGGAAGCATAGTAGACGGGAACATAGTGGACGGGAGCGTAATAATCTCCGGCCTAAAGTGTGTTAGCAAATATGTGCTTAGGCATGCGGTTGGGAGTGTCCCTTACCCTGAGGGGTGTTGCTAATAATCACCAAGGTATTTTGTGATTTTAAAGGTCAAATTGATGACCGTTGTATTTTCTTTATGGCGTGATGCTGATTTGTGTTTCCTGATAAAAGTTAAAAGCGTATGTGGAAAGAGTATATGGAAGAAGATGTTATCGATGGGTTAGTTGTTGAGTGATGTGCGTGTATGTAAAAGGAGATGTATATCGATGGTAGTTGTGATGCGGTGAACGAAGATTCGAGGTTGCTTGGGTTGTTTCATGGAATAGAGTTTTGTGACTTCGGTCGTCATTTTCAAGAATTGGAGATTATGTGGAATGCATGGTGTATGGTAAGAATGTGAATGTGAGTGTATGAGGCTTATGGGGCAAGTGATAGATGTTGTTGGTGTGGCTGGCTTGGTCATTTTAAGACAACATATTGATAGTAAGAGATCCCTAAAGAAGACGATGGCAGTGGTCTATATTCGACTTAAAATCTGGGTGCAGTGGTGTTGTGTTACCCTTACGGGGCAGGCGATACGGTGGTGTCTTTGGTTGAAAGTTGGTGAGCGAGGATTGTTTGTTCCTGTAATGTGTAGTTGCTTTCATGGTTGGGCAGCTGTGTGTCGGTGTTCCGCGTATGGTGATAAACGAGATAAGTGTTTCTAGTTAAACATTTTATAATTTTTGGAGTTGCGAGCTTAAGACTGCAGCATAGCTTTACCTATTTGTTTGCTTGTTAGTATGACGTGACTCGTAAGTAGATGCGCTTAAGTGATCCGAATGTAAGTGGTGTTATCTTACCCATAGGGGCGAGGGATAGGATGGTGCCATTTGGTCTGTAGTTTGTAGGCGAGGTTCATTTTGTTCGTGTTGCGTATGGATACTATCATATTCGGATAGTGAGGTGCCGACGGTACTTTTGTGCTGACATAAGAAACGGGTGTTTTTGGCTGAATGTTTGTGTTTTTGGTGAGTGTACTGGAGTCCTGAGTTCGAGATTGTAGCGTGGTTTTACCTACCCGTTTAGTTGTTACCTTCATGCTAAGAATTGAGTGATATAACGCGACCTTACGAAGAGACGTCATACAGTGATGCGAGCATATGTGATGTTGTCTTTGGTGATTAATCGGTGAAGGTCCGGTGGACGTGTGCGATGTATCGTGGGGATGCGAAGGAGTGAACGATAGTTAGTGTGTTTGAGTAGAGATCTAAGTGTCAAGACCTAGTGCGACGAATGATATACACATTATGAATGGTGGTTGATAACGTTTGTACGATGATGGAAGATGTCTTTACAAAGGCTTGTGGTTAATCTTTTCTTGAGCCGAGTGTATAATGGTTGCCCTAAAAGGTAGTGACGCTGAGTAAGAACCTAGCAGTAGTCCGTGGTTTCCCTAAGAAGAAAGATGTTTTATAATTGGTTAACCGATGTGATTGCTCATTGTTGGTAGAAGTAAAATGTTGGGGTCGTAAGAAAGTGGATTCGTTCGCTTATGATTTCTTGAAGGTTCCGTTTACTCTTTGTAAACCCGAGCATTTGGGTGATGTCTCTAAAGATGTAGTTTGGTTTGTATGGAATGTCGATAGCTTTAGTTCTCATAAGTGAGATCCCTAAGGAAGTTTAGCGATTGAGTTATTTACGTGATGAGATTCTCGAATCTCAGTTTTGAGAGATCCCTATGAGAATGCAGGACCATGGTTTAGTTGTTACCCTCATAATTAGGAGACTGTGTTTGGAAACGTGTTGGGTGCATGAGGTTTGAAAGGATCGTAAAAAGGGGTTCAATGGTGTGGTTGGCCTAGTTCTGAGACGGCATATTGTGAGTATGATATGAGATTGTTTATATTCGATTATTGGTACATAGATGGGCGTGTGGTTGATTGCCTAGGGGAAACAAAGTGTAGAGTAATAAAGTTTAGTAGTGTACTATGTGGTTTGGATAGCCTGGGGTAATCGGCAAGAAACTGTGCATCAAGATGTTGACGAAAGATACATACCTAGGAAGCAGAAGTGCTGAAAGCATTTCCATGATGGTGGAAGTTAATAGTTACTTTGAATAAAGGAACTCAAGATTAAATCTTCTTTGTTTGGGTGTCGTCTGTTTCCCGTGTAAGTTGCTTGGACAATGGGTTCTAGGTTATGATTTTCCTAGTTAAAGTTTGGATTAGTGAAGTGAAACCTTGTGAAGTTAGGAGTTAGCGTCATGGAAATATTAGTGCTGTGTCTCAGAGTATGAAGGGAGATGAATTTGTAGTTCTTTGGGAGGTATGATGTAAGGTATGAGGATTGACAATGTTCCTGTGTGTGTGAATGAGGTCTGAGAGTTAAGAGCTTAATTGCAATGGGTGACTTGGGTATCATGATCGGGTTAACGATAGTTGTGTGGCTATGGGCTAGGTGACCTCAAGGTGAGATTTACAGGAATTTGTGAAGGTGGGAGTACCTTGAGATTAGGTCATGATTTCTAGTTGTTTAGGGAAGATGGGAGTCTCAGTTGATTGGTGTTCGTGTAGTGATCCTTGAGTATATACCTAAGGCAGAGGTACCGCCGAGTTGGGTGGTCGGAAGACTGAATTCCTCGTGAGCTTTCTGGATGGAGTCTATTTGCTCTATTGGGTGGATGTAAGTGCGTAGAGTTGCATTTTCTCTGAGATTGAGTTCGTAAACTAGGAGTATTTGTCATGTGGATAAGGAAATTAGCTTTGAGACATGGAGTTCTTTCTATAATGATCCAATGTATATCGTTAACTGTTGTATGCAACGTGTTTTGGATTATATGGGTACAGTTATGCCTCTAGCTCTCGACAGAGTGGGTAATTTGTTGGAACCTTGTGGCTGACAAAGATTCAAAGGATTATGCGATTTTTCAACTGTAACATTACTTTCCATGAGAATATGATTCGAGATTCAAAATTTCAATGAACTTTTTTTTTCCACCCAAGAAGTAGATTCAAAACTAAGGTAAGGAAGGGCAAATATGAAAATAAGAGCTTCTATTCGTAAAATTTGTGAAAAATGTCGCCTAATCCGTAGGCAGGGACGAATTATAGTAATTTGTTCCAACCCGAGACATAAACAAACAATGGGATAATCTAAAAGAGACTCTCTAAAAAACCCGATATACAAATAAAAAAGGGACCTATTTTGACAGGAAATGGATATATCCATATATCGTATCTCTAACTCATATTTATGAGATGCTAAAACATGGCAAAAAATATACCGAGAATTGGTTCACGTAGGAATGGACGTATTAGTTCACGTAAGAATACACGTATAATACCAAAGGGAGTTATTCATGTTCAAGAAAGTTTCAATAATACTATCGTGACTGTTACAGATGTATGAGGTCGGGTGGTTTCTTGGTCTTCTACCGGTACTTGTGGATTCAGGGGTACAAGAAGAGGGACACCTTTTTCTGCTCAAACCGCAGCAAGAAATGCTATTCGTACAGTAGTGGATCAAGGTATGCAACGAGCAGAAGTCATGGTAAAAGGTCTCGGTCTCGGAAGAGACGCAGCATTACGAGCTATTCGTAGAAGTAGTATACTCTTAACTTTTGTACGGGATGTAACCTCTATGCCACATAATGGCTGTAGACCTCCTAAAAAAGACGTGTGTAAAAATAAACATTAAAGAAATTTCAAGAGAAATAAATGATTCACTGATCAAATAATATTACTATGGTTCGAGAGAAAGTAACAATATCTACTCAGGCACTACAGTGGAAGTGTGTTGAATCAAGGGCAGACAGTAAGCGTCTTTATTATGGACGATTTATTTTGTCTCCACTTATGAAAGGTCAAGCCGATACCATAGGCATTGCGATGCGAAGAGCCTTACTTGGAGAAATAGAAGAAACATGAATCACACGCGCAAAATCTGAGAAAATACCACACGAATATTCTACCATAGTGGGTATTCATGAATCAGTACGTGAAATTTTAATGAATTTGAAATAAATTGTCTTGAAAAGTAATGTATATGGAACTTGTGACGCGTCCATTTATGTCAAGGGTCCTGGATATGCAACTGCTCAAGATAT